>WNWK01011117.1:0-66282 GCA_009830355.1 Cherax destructor | reverse complement strand
CATAACTGGTGACACCTTACTGACAATCACCGAGGTGTTACATAACTGGTGACACCTTACTGACACTCACCGAGGTGTTACATAACTGGTGACACCTTACTGACACTCACCAAGGTGTTACATAACTGGTGACACCTTACTGACACTCACCGAGGTGTTACATAACTGGTGACACCTTACTGACACTCACCAAGGTGTTACATAACTGGTGACACCTTACTGACACTCACCGAGGTGTTACATAACTGGTGACACCTTACTGACACTCACCGAGGTGTTACATAACTGGTGACACCTTACTGACAATCACCGAGGTGTTACATAATGGTACTTCGCATCAGGTGTTACATAACTGGGACACTTACTGACAATCACCAGGTGTTACATAACTGGTGACACCTTACTGACACTCACCAGGTGTTACATAACTGGTGACACCTTACTGACACTCACCGAGGTGTTACATAACTGGTGACACCTTACTGACAATCACCGAGGTGTTACATAACTGGTGACACCTTACTGACACTCACCGAGGTGTTACATAACTGGTGACACCTTACTGACAATCACCGAGGTGTTACATAACTGGTGACACCTTACTGACAATCACCGAGGTGTTACATAACTGGTGACACCTTACTGACAATCACCGAGGTGTTACATAACTGGTGACACCTTCCTGACACTTACCAAGGTGTTACATAACTGGTGACACCTTACTGACACTCACCGAGGTGTTACATAACTGGTGACACCTTACTGACAATCACCGAGGTGTTACATTTACAATAATGGCTATCAGAGTATTATTACACTTTTGTTTATTAGCTAAACTTAATGTGTCCATTTTCTAAGAGACCTTATTTTTCATTGCTTAATGGTGTCTTTAATAGTAGTGTTATAGCACGGACTTGTAGTGTTACAGCACGGACTTGTAGTGTTACAACACGGACTTATAGTGTTACAGCACGGGCTTGTAGTGTTACAGCACGGATTTGTAGTGTTACAGCACGGACTTGTAGTGTTACAGCACGGACTTGTAGTGTTACAGCACGGACTTATAGTGTTACAGCACGGACTTGTAGTGTTATAGCACGGACTTGTAGTGTTACAACACTTGTATTGTTACAGCACGGACTTGTAGTGTTACAACATGGACTTGTAGTGTTACAGCACGGACTTGTAGTGTTACAGCACGGACTTGTAGTGTTACAGCACGGACTTGTAGTGTTACAGCACGGACTTGTAGTGTTACAGCACGGACTTGTAGTGTTACAGCACGGGGTTGTAGTGTTACAGCAAGGGCTTGTAGTATTACAACACGGGCTTGTAGTGTTACAGCATAGGCTTGTAGTGTTACAGCACGGGCTTGCAGTGTTACAGCACGGGCTTGTAGTGTTACAGCACGGGGTTGTAGTGTTACAGCACGGGCTTGCAGTGTTACAGCACGGGCTTGTAGTGTTACAGCACGGACTTGCAGTGTTACAGCACAGGCTTGTAGTGTTACAGCACGGGCTTGTAGTGTTACAGCACGGGCTTGCAGTGTTACAGCACAGGCTTGTAGTGTTACAGCACGGGCTTGTAGTGTTACAGCACGGGGTTGTAGTGTTACAGCACGGACTTGTAGTGTTACAACACGGGCTTGTAGTGTTACAGCATAGGCTTGTAGTGTTACAGCATGGGCTTGCAGTGTTACAGCACGGGGTTGTAGTGTTACAGCACGGGGTTGTAGTGTTACAGCACGGGCTTGTAGTGTTACAGCACGGACTTGTAGTGTTACAGCACGGACTTGTAGTGTTACAGCACGGACTTGTAGTGTTACAGCACGGACTTGTAGTGTTACAGCACGGACTTGTAGTGTTACAGCACGGGGTTGTAGTGTTACAGCAAGGGCTTGTAGTATTACAACACGGGCTTGTAGTGTTACAGCATAGGCTTGTAGTGTTACAGCACGGGCTTGCAGTGTTACAGCACGGGCTTGTAGTGTTACAGCACGGGGTTGTAGTGTTACAGCACGGGCTTGTAGTGTTACAGCACGGGCTTGCAGTGTTACAGCACGGGCTTGTAGTGTTACAGCACGGACTTGCAGTGTTACAGCACAGGCTTGTAGTGTTACAGCACGGGCTTGTAGTGTTACAGCACGGGCTTGCAGTGTTACAGCACAGGCTTGTAGTGTTACAGCACGGGCTTGTAGTGTTACAGCACGGGGTTGTAGTGTTACAGCACGGACTTGTAGTGTTACAACACGGGCTTGTAGTGTTACAGCATAGGCTTGTAGTGTTACAGCATGGGCTTGCAGTGTTACAGCACGGGGTTGTAGTGTTACAGCACGGGGTTGTAGTGTTACAGCACGGGCTTGTAGTGTTACAGCACGGGCTTGCAGTGTTACAGTACGGGCTTGTAGTGTTACAGCACGGACTTGCAGTGTTACAGCACAGGCTTGTAGTGTTACAGCACGGGCTTGTAGTGTTACAGCACGGGCTTGCAGTGTTACAGCACAGGCTTGTAGTGTTACAGCACGGGCTTGTAGTGTTACAGCACGGGCTTGCAGTGTTACAGCACGGGGTTGTAGTGTTACAGCACGGGGTTGTAGTGTTACAGCACGGGCTTGCAGTGTTACAGCACGGGCTTGCAGTGTTACAGCACGGGCATGTAGTGTTACAGCACGGGCTTGCAGTGTTACAGCACGGGGTTGTAGTGTTACAGCACGGGGTTGTAGTGTTACAGCACGGGGTTGTAGTGTTACAGCACAGGCTTGTAGTGTTACAGCACGGGCTTGTAGTGTTACAGCACGGGCTTGCAGTGTTACAGCACGGGGTTGTAGTGTTACAGCACGGGCTTGCAGTGTTACAGCACGGGGTTGTAGTGTTACAGCACGGGGTTGTAGTGCTACAGCACGGGCTTGTAGTGTTACAGCACGGGCTTGTAGTGTTACAGCAAGGGCTTGTAGTATTACAAAATGGGCTTGTAGTGTTACAGCAAGGGCTTGTTGTATTACAAAATGGGTTTGTAGTGTTACAGCAAGGGCTTGTAGTTTTACAGCAAGGGCTTGTAGTGTTACAGCTCGGGCTTGTAGTGTTACATCAAGGGTTTGTAGTGTTACAGCAAGGGCTTGTAATGTTACAACACTGGCTTGTAGTATTACAACACGGGTTTGTAGTGTTACAGCACGGGCTTGTAGTGTTACAGCACGGGCTTGCAGTGGTACAGCACGGGCTTGTAGTGGTACAGCACGGGCTTGTAGTGTTACAGCATGGGCTTGCAGTGGTACAGCACGGGCTTGTAGTGGTACAGCACGGACGGGCTTGCAGTGGTACAGCACGGGCTTGTAGTGTTACAGCACTGGCTTGTAGTGGTACAGCACGGGCTTGTAGTGTTACAGCACGGGCTTGCAGTGGTACAGCACGGGCTTGTAGTGTTACAGCACGGGCTTGTAGTGTTACAGCACGGGCTTGTAGTGGTACAGCACGGGCTTGCAGTGGTACAGCACGGGCTTGTTAGAGCTTTGTGGAAAGGCTGTCAACAGTTTCCTGTCACCTGTCAGTTAGGCGTTCCTCGTGAACTGAGGTAGGTACTGATCATGACCTGAGGTAAGTATTGTTCATGACCTGAGGTAGTAGTAGGTACTGCTCATGACCCGAGGCATGCACTGTTCATGACCTGAGGTAGGTACTGTTCATGACCTGAGGTAGGTGCTGTTCATGACCTGAGGTTGGTACTGTTCATGACCTGAGGTTGGTACTGTTCATGACCTGAGGTAGGTACTGTTCAAGACGTGAGGTAGGTACTGTTCATGACCTGAGGTATGTACTGTTCATGACCTGAGGTAGGTACTGTTCATGACCTTAGGTATGTACTGCTCATGACCTGAGGTAGGTACTGCTCATGACCTGAGGTAGGTACTGCTCATGACCTGAGGTAGGTACTGCTCATGACCTGAGGTAGATACTGCTCATGACCTGAGGAAGGTACTGCTCATGAACTGAGGTAGGTACTTCTCATGACTAGTGGTATTCAACTACTAAGCTCAGTGTGCCAACATGTGCCTTAAAAAAGCTCTCGCATATTTCGTAGTGGCTGATATTGTAAGCCAACCTCACGCACCTCACCCCTCCTCCCTCACGCACCTCACCCCTCCTCCCTCACGCACCTCACCCCTCCTCCCTCACGCACCTCACCCCTCCTCCCTCACGCACCTCACCCCTCTTCCCTCACGCACCTCACCCCTCCTCCCTCACGCACCTCAGCCCTCCTCTCTCACGCACCCTCCTCACCCCTCCTCCCTCACGCACCTCACCCCTCCTCACTCACGCACCTCACCCCTCCTCTCTCACGCACCTCACCTCCTTCCTTAAGTGGAAGTGACCTGACTACCCGGAGTTTACCTGGAGAAGGTTAACTCCAGGTAGTCAGGCCGGGGAGTGACATGGAACTGCCTCGCATGGGTCAGTAGGTCTGCTGCAATCTTCCTTTTTTCTTGTTCTTATGTTCCTCCCTCACTCTCTGCAATTTCATCACTGAATTTACATTGTGTATAGGTGTTATTTATCAATATATAAAGGCAGTCTATATTTTATTTTTATTTTAATAGTTTTTGTTGCCAGCTTCTCCTCTCCTCCTTAATATGTTGCTCCTTTGTGGCTAATGATATATATCACTTGACTTCACCTATGAGTCAGTGATTCCTTATGGCTTAAAGGGGTCATGACCTCTTTCAGAGAGCCAAGAGTCACTTTCGAGGTATCCTCAGATATGCCTCAGAGGGAGACATCCCCCAGGTATGCCTCATAGAGAGGTATCCATCGAGGTATTCTTCACATCTCTCTTTCACACTCTTAAAATCAGTTAAATTATAGGAATGTACAATTACCCTAAGGTCTTTTTTTTTTCTAATCCCTAACTCTGCACATTACTTGAAACATACATAATATTGGGTCTTCCAGGTCACTTTGAGAAGAACTTGCAAGGAATGTAATGGTTAGTGTATGATTTTGAGATAATGAAAGGGCTTATGTATTGGTGTCGTAACTGATCTGTAATGTGATTATTTGTAAGAATTTATCAATATAATCTTTGTATGTTTGAAATTTGTTTTGTATTTGAATTAGAAAAAGTGATAGAGTTTGGATAATCACAGAGTCCTGTAGAGCTCAGTTATCTTTTTTTAGAGGGAGAAAGGGGGATGTGAGGAAAGCTTCCGTTTAATATACATGTTTGGTATTCCATATATGTTTTGAATATTGTAAATATGAATCAGCACCATTAGTGTTTATAGACTTTCCTAGATAACATATTTGTGTCATGGAAGACGGTGAGGTCTTACCCTCTTTGCTACATTTTTAGTATAGGACTGTAATTAACTTTTTTCTCTCATGTTGATAATAATCTTATCCTTGTGGCTAGGAAGAGAGGAGGGAGGAATAAGGACAAAGGATTGAAGGAGGATTGAGGAGAGTGTGTGGATCAGCTGGTGATCCTGGGTTGAAGGAGCTATCTGGCTAAGACAACTGCTAAAATCAAGAGAGCTGACTACGCTTGGACTGTGTCTAAGGGCAATTGAAAATATTTTGAGTACCATGTCATGGATTTTTTCCTCAGTTTCTTCTCATTCCTCCAACAGCGTCTTACCCCCATCCTCTTGGAATATTTTTGACAGTAGTGGTTAGGCTGGCTAATACTGAGCAGTCTAAGTTTGCACTAAGATTTTGTATCACTGTGTTCTTTACAGAAAGTGAATAAATTTTTCTCCATTGACCTGGATCAAAACTTAATCTACATTTACTTATAAATGTGTACCATGTTTCACATTCTAATATATCTATAATTTACTGACTCAATCTTACTGGTGTGGACGACAGAGCAGTTGAATGAAGTGATATCTAATGAATTATACGAACGGAAGGGGATGAAGTCCTAACCCCATTTCAGAATGTGGGTAATTAGTGATAATTAATTAAGGCAGACCGGGTGTCTTGAGGATTTCCTGGCTTGGGTCTGACAGTGCCTTGCATAAGTCGAAACTTGTGTCTTGTATAGGCCGATTCTAATACTATTTATAAGAAGACAGTTATAAAAGGCACAAGACAATTATAAAAGACAAATTTAAACTGTGTAATTCTAAATTGGTGTCCGTTATCATGCATCGTATTACTAAAGTTTTTTTTAAGAGAAGTTTAAAGCAACAAGTGTATCTATGTGGATATTTAAAAAAAATGTCCCAGTAAAAACAGTCGTTTTTAACCCAGCACAGGCAGATTACGACCTGCCATTACACACTGGAGTGTAGCTGATGGTAGTGGGTGTTTATGTTGTGTGTAGTTAGCCACATGGAGGAGGTGGGAGGCCTCCAACACCCTTCAGTCCCTGCTGGTGCTGATGGTAATGGTGGTACTAGTGAATGTTGATGGTAATGGTGGTACTAGTGAATGTTGATATTAATGGTGGTACTAGTGAATGTTGATGGTAATGGTGGTAATAGTGAATGTTGATGATAATGGTGGTACTAGTGAATGTTGATGGTAATGGTGGTACTAGTGAATGTTGATGGTAATGGTGGTACTAGTGAATGTTGATGGTCATGGTGGTAATAGTGAATGTTGAAGGTGATGGTGGTAATAGTGAATGTTGATGATAATGGTGATACTAGTGGATGTTGAAGGTGATAGTGGTATTAGCGGATGTTGAAGGTGATGGTAGTACTAGTGGATGTTGAAGGTGATGGTGGTACTAGTTGATGTTGAAGGTGATGGTGGTAATAGTGAATGTTGAAGGTGATGGTGATACTAGTGAATGTTGAAGGTGATGGTGGTAATAGTGAATGTTGATGATGATGGTGGTACTAGTTAATGTTGAAGGTGATGGTGATTCTAGTGGATGTTGAAGGTGATGGTGGTACTAGTGAATGTTGAAAGTAATAATAATACTAGTAAATGCCGATAGTGCCAGATAGTCCTACACTACATTTTTTTCCCCATTGGTTGACCCTATAATGCTGCTGCTGCTTCTTCTTCTTCTTCTTCTACTACTAATATTAATACTAATACTTCTAATAATAATAATCATACTCTTCACAAGAGATGGATCCTGTACACAAATGTGCCTTATTGTCGTACACAGGTGTCCTGGTGACAGCAGGTGTCCTGGTGACAGCAGGTGTCCTGGTGACAGCAGGTGTCCTGGTGACAGCAGGTGTCCTGGTGACAGCAGGTGTCCTGGTGACAGCAGGTGTCCTGGTGACAGCAGGTGTCCTGGTGACAGCAGGTGTCCTGGTGACAGCAGGTGTCCTGGTGACAGCAGGTGTCCTGGTGACAGCAGGCGTCCTGGTGACAGCAGGTGTCCTGGTGACAGCAGGTGTCCTGGTGACAGCAGGTGTCCTGGTGACAGCAGGCGTCCTGGTGACAGCAGGTGTCCTGGTGACAGCAGGTGTCCTGGTGACAGCAGGTGTCCTGGTGACAGCAGGTGTCCTGGTGACAGCAGGTGTCCTGGTGACAGCAGGTGTCCTGGTGACAGCAGGTGTCCATGAGCGTTGATCACCTCCCTCACACAGCAGATAACCTTGACCGTAGTTCACACACACAGCAAGTGACCTTGACTGTGTCACCCCTCACTTCCCTCAGCAGGTTACCTCCCCCAACACACACAGCAAGTGACCTTGACTGTGTCACCCCTCACTTCCCTCAGCAGGTTACCTCCCCCAACACACACAGCAAGTGACTTTGACTGTGTCACCCCTCACTTCCCTCAGCAGGTTACCTCCCCCAACACACACAGCAAGTGACCTTGACTGTGTCACCCCTCACTTCCCTCAGCAGGTTACCTTAGCTTGCAATGTATGTATGCGTGTGTTCGTGCGTGTGTACTTATCAATATGTGCTTGCCTATATGTGGTTGCCAGGGTTGATCCACAGCTCCTGGCTCCGCCTCTTCGCTGGTCGCCACTAGGTCCACTCTTTCTCTCTCTCGCTCTCTCTCTCTCTCTCTCTCTCTCTCTCTCTCTCTCTCTCTCTCTCTCTCTCTCTCTCTCTCTCTCCCTCTCTGCTTCAAGAGCCTTATCGTACCTCTTCTTAAATTTATGTATGGATCCTGCCTTTACTACCTCACTCTCCAGATTGTTTCACTTCTTGACAACTCTAAGGCTGAAGAAATAATTCTTAACATCCCTGTGACTCACCAGAGTTGAAAACTCTGGTGAGTTGTGTCCGCTTGTTCCTGCATCCCGTCTCTGAATCATTTTAGTGTGTGTGTGTACTCATCTAATTGTACTCACATAATTGTGGTTGCAGGGGTCGATTCATAGCTCCTTGCCCCTCCTCTTCACTGATCGCTACTAGGTCACTCTCTCCCTGCTCCATGAGCTATATCATACCTCTTCTTAAAGCTATGTATGGTACCTGCCTCCACTACCTCACATTCCAGACTATTCAACTTCCTAACAACTCCATGGCTGAAGAAATACTTCCTAACATCAATGTGACTCATCTGAATCTTCAACTTCCAATTGTGACCCCTTGTTGCTGTGTCCCATCTCTGGGACATCCTGTCTCTGTCCACCTTGTCGATTCCTCTCAGTATTTTATATGTCGTTATCATGTCCTCCCTGTCCCTCTTGTCATCCAGTGTCGTCAAGTCGAGTTCTCTTAACCTCTCATCGTAGGACATGCCTCTTAGCTCCGGGACTAGTCTCGTTGCAAACCTTTACACTTTCTCTAGTTTCTTGACGTGCTTGGCCAGGTTAGGGTTCCAAACTGGAGCTGCATACTCCATTATGGGCCTGACGTGCACGGTGTACAGGGTCCGCAACGACTCCTTACTGAGATGTCGGAATGCTATTCTTAGGTTCGCTAGTCGTCCATATACTGCAGCAGTTATTTGGTTAATGTGCGCCTCAAATGTGCTCGTTATTATACACACTCCAAGATCCTTTTCCTTGAGTGAGGTTCGTAGTCTTTGGCCCTCTAGACTGTACTCTGACTGTAGTCTTCTTTGCCCTTCCCCGATCTTCATGACTTTGCGCTTGGTGGGGTTGAACACCAGGAGCAAGTTGCTGGACCAGGCCTGTAGCCTGTCCGGATCCCTTTGTACCTTTGATATACCTTTGAAGAGTTTCGAGAGTTTCTCTACTCTCTGAGCCCGGCCATGGCCAGGCTCGTCTGGTGCTCGCCTGTTCAACTAGGCTGTTGCTGCTGAAGGCCCAATGCCCCACATATCCATCACAGCCTGGTTGATCTGGCACCTGGTGAAGATACTTGTCCAGTTTCCTCTTGAAGGCTTCTACACTTGTTCCAGCCGTGTTTCTGATATCTTCTGGTAAGATGTTGAATAGTCTGGGACCCCGGATGTTGATACAGTGTTTCCTTATTGTCCCCACCGCACCCCTGCTTCATGAGCTATATCATACCTCTTCTTAAAGCTATGTATGGTACCTGCCTCCACTACCTCACTTTCCAGACTGTTCAACTTCCTAACAACTCCATGGCTGAAGAAATACTTCCTAACATCCTTGTGACTCATCTGAATCTTCAACTTCCAATTGTGACCATTTGTTGCTGTGTCCCATCTTTGGGACATCCTGTCTCTGTCCCGACTGAATTCTCCTTATTAACTTCACATCGTCAGCAAACAGGGACACTTTTGACTCTATTCCTTTCGTCATGTCATTCACATATACCAGAAACATCACCGGTCCTAGGACTGACTCCTGTGGAACAACGCTCGTCACAGGCGCCCACTCTGACACCTCATCACGTACAATGACTCGCTGCTGCCTTCCCGTCAGGTATTCTCTGATCCATTGCAGCGCCTTCCCTGTTATACCTGCCTGTTCCTCCAGCTTTTGTACTAATCTCTTGTGTGGAACTGTGTCAAAACCCTTCTTACAGTCCAAGAAAATGCAATCTACCCACCCCTCTCCCTCTCTCTCTCTCTCTCTCTCTCTCTCTCTCTCTCTCTCTCTCTCTCTCTCTCTCTCTCTTCTCTCTCTCTCTCTCTCTCTCTCTTGCCTTACTGCTCTCAGTGTGAATGATGTGTATGTGTGTGTACATACGAACGTGCATGTGTGTGTCCGGTTGAGTTTTAGCTCCTGGTCCCACCTCTCAACTTGCTGCTTCCCATATTCATTCCCAAGTAGCTTCATTGGTCATGTCGTACCTGCTCTTAAAACTGTGTATGGAGCCTGCCTCCACTACTTGGTCGAGATCATTCCACATCCTGACCACCCTGAGATTTTAACAATACTTTCTGACATCCCTCTTTTTCATCTGTGTCTTGCACGTCCAGCTGTGCCCCTGAGTACCTGTTTCTCGCCTCTCAAACAGCCTATCCACATCTACCCTACCTATTCCATTAAGTATTTTGTATGTCGCTGTCATGTCTTCCCTGGATCTTCTGTACTCCTTTGTCATTAGACTCATTTCTAATAGCCTCTCCTCAGAATTTACACCCTTCGTTACCTGTGGAACTAACCTTGTTGCATATCTCATCACTTTCTTCAGTTTTTAACATGCTTTTTTTACAGGGTCGTGGTAGATTTGCCAGAGGAGCATTTGCTGCCGCGGTTAATCGTTCATGTGAACTGGCGATATATTAGGCACTATGCTCACCCCTCCCTACGTCTTTCTCTTCGAGTGAAGTCAGCAGCCACTGTCCACCGAATCTATACTCCGTTTCCGACCTCCTTGCCTCTTCCCCAAACTTCATAGCCTTTGGACTTGCTGGGTTTGAATTCAAACAGCCACTTATGTGACGAATCTTGCTGTTCGTCTGGTTTCATTGGTTGCCTTCCCCCTGTCCTCATCTGGTTTTAGTTTCCACATTAATTTTACATCAACACCAGACAGTGATACATCTACCAAAAAAAAAGTATGTTGTGTATGAGTGTGTATGTGCATGTGTGTGTTCGCATGTCAACAAATTATACAACATAGGCACGAAGTTGAGTGAAAAAGCCAATTATACTTTTAATTGTTCGCACCGACTACCTCTGTCTGATATCAAGTGTAGTTTTTTAATGCCATTTTTATAAAATAAACATTAGATGTTGTCACACGTGTTCACTAAACCTAGTATCAGGTCCACTTGTTTCCTGATGGAGTGTACAGTGTAAAAGGAAATTCATTACATGTCAATTTTACTCATGCTAAAGAGATTCAATTATTTAATATTTGTGAAAGTCAATCACACACACACACACACACACACACACACACACACACACACACACACACACACACACACACACACACATACATACATACATACATATATATATATATATATATATATATATATATATATATATATATATATATATATATATATAATTTTTTTAAGCCTGAACTCTCTTAAAAATTTGACTTTAAAAATATATATTTAATCTGATAGATCAATATTTTTTTTATTGATATGTTTTTTTTTCTTTTAGCTATACCTAATTTAGAAAAAATTACACCATTTTCATTGAAAAAACATATATAGCAATCCATAAGTTTTTTTTTTTTAAATCGAGGAAAAACCTAGTTTTTCTTTTAATGTCAATTTATTAAAAATTCAGCCTTTTGGGTATTATTCGTTATCACTAGTTTCTGTAAAATATTACAGTTATACAAATAACTGAAGAACAAGTTATACACAATACAGGAAAAAACCCGCACATAGGAGAGAGAAAAAAAGTTTATGGCGACGTTTCGGTCCGTCTTGGACCATTCACAAGTTACAAATTACAATAAAGAAATAAGATTAAAACAACATAAAGACCACGAGGAAAACACAGGTTCCCATGTGATGGCAGTCTGGTGATGAGTTAAGCCAGGACAGCTAATTAAAAAAACTTGCACAACTATTGTAACATAAATAATCAAACTGTTGTTACATTTTGGATGAGTTCATTTTTGAACTGTCTGATGTACAAGCTCAGTGAAATTTTTACATCTAACCAATTTTGTGCTGTTGCTGTAATTTTAAGGTCATTAGCACATTTGAGGCCGTCCACCTCACTTCGGTGTGTGACACTGTGCTCGTTCATGTTGTCCCTGGGTTGTGGTGACCATGGTGACAGGTGACTTGGGATGAGTCTTAATGATGGTTCTATAATATTTAAATGTTCACCTGTACCTTGTGATATGAGGGGCTTAGCTGGGGTCAGTTCCGTCTTCCACTGGTGCTGGTGACTTGGTAAGGGTTATTGTGGTAGACTGAGGGATGCACCTCATCTCTAATTAATCTATTCATCCTTGATGTGTGATGTTTCGGGCCTTGCAGCGGTCTGGCCTGTCTTCCAGATACGGCTTTTGACGGATTGTTAGCTGAGGTCTATCAGTGCCTGCTTGAGTCTCTCGATCCTTCTGCAGGTCGGTGTTGTGGGTCTGATAGCAAAAGAGAAAATCCTGCGCTATAATTGGTCTACCGGAAGAATGGACACTGGGGAATACTAGATGGGCAGGGCATTATCATCTTATTTTTTCTTCTGCTGCTGCTACGGCTTGCTGCTCGACGTTATCTGCTCGCTGCTGTTACCCATCATCTTTATTACCTTTTCGTCCTTTTCCCTGTCCTTTAATTGTAGTTCAACTCATCCTCGAAAATTCTGTGGTTTTCTCACATAGGTTACTAGCAAATTTCTTGATTTGAAAGATTTAAGTTAGCCTAAATTTAGTTAAATTTGATTGTTCTCTATCAGTAAAAATTAACCAATTATGATATACCATAACGTCAATAAATGAAATGGAAGATTGTGTTGATGAAAAAGTTCTGAGGTGCGAACACAAAACGGCGACTCAAATACGTACTAGAAAAATCAAAGCTGGATAATCACTGTTAAAGACTCGTTCAACAGTCACCCATTTGACTGTCTTAGAAACAATAAAGTATTAAGAGCATAGTTACAGGTACTGGTGTGGGTAGTAGATGGATGGAGCTGTGTTATGCCATGTTATCTGCTGCTACTTTCACCTGCTGCTCAGCTTTGTCTGCGCCCTGCTGTCGTCTGCCATCCTATATTTTGCACCCCATTGTCTCCTAGTTCATTTCCCTGTCCCGTCTTTTTGCTCATTACACTGTTACTGGTGTTTACCGTGTCAGAAGTTCTGTCTGTTGTTACTGCTGATGATGTTCAGGGTTTGGAGTTCTTTTAGTTTCCTCGTGGTTACTGTCGCATTAAGTACTAAGTGAATGGGGTTGTATAATCTCATCGTGTTAGTATCTTGCTACTCCGACCTGCTGAAGAATAAAGATTCACAATACCGTGGTTGGATCAATTCACCCAAAACCCGCACTTAGGAGAGGAAGATTAGGATGACGCACTTGTCCGTCCTGGACCACTGTCATATCACAACTGGAATTGACAAAGGTCCAGGTTGTATTGAAGCGTCACCCTAACGTTCCTTCTCCGAGTGCGGGGTTTGGTGAACTGTTCGGACCTGCTATTTAGCTGCCCTTGCTCTCAGCTGTTACCCGCCCTCCAGGACTCTGGCTCTCACTTCCCAACAATCTTGTCTCGTACCTGTCTTTCCACCCGTTTGAAATATTCTGCAGTTATTTAACTGGTTTACTTGGTAATTGATTGGTATTGTAATATTTCTTACTTAATGTAATATGTGCTAGCTCTTGTATTAATAGCAGATTTATAACCTGTCAGTGATCTACTTTTAAAGGAAACTACTTATCCTCTTTCCTACATACTCTAACCCGAACCTCAGTCTCTTTACAGCTTTTAATATTCTATCTGGTCCATATTTTTTTTTTTTACCGCATTGCACCCTTACCCACCATACGTTTTTTTCTAAATGGGACAAACAGTTCATCACTCTTATCGAAGTATTAGGTTAGGTTAGGTAAGATTCGTAAGGAAACAGGACAAGTGTTTCCTGACGCTTTTGGTCATCTGACCGAGGACTTCCGCTGGCTTACCGGTCCACCCTTTTAAAAATTAATATTTTTTAGGTACATCTATAGAAGTATTATTCACTTACATGCTTCAACGTAAATACCCTCTCTACGCATCCCTTATCTTTCGTAAATCCTTCCTGTTCCTCGGCTATCCAATTTTCTGTCTTACCCCTAATATTTCCTATAATAATTCTACTGTTCATTGGTATACTGTGTTCAGTAGACTTATTTCCATATAATTCATATCTTTCTCTCGTGTCCCGTTTTCTTTTTCACTAGGGAAGTATGGACGCTCTCTACCATTCTCTCTACCTTCACTTCTTTCACGCATATTTTCAACAAATATTATTAAAACTCAGACTACAAAAAAATCAACAGGATAAGATACAGGTCATAAACAGTCACCCCTACACAACACACTTCCTGGGAAGAAAACACATAAATAATAAAAGAAAAAAAAACACAATTCCTTTTACATCGCACAAAACGAAAATCCTGAGGCATCGTGGCCGACAGCAGCGACATGGGAGGAAGCGGGCTTAGAAAAACAGCTGAAGGGAACGCCGAGCAGAAAAGGGAGAAGGAGGGGGACCAGGAGGGAGGGGTGAGGGGGGGCAGGGATTGTGGTCATAAAAACAAGCGCTATAAAAACATGGGAATGGACGGCCCTTTTGGGAGTTAAGTGGAAGCCTTGCTTAGCGCGCTGCACAAACACAAGGAACAGTTGAGGCAGTGCTCGCTAGGGAGAAGAACTAGTTCGCTACTTCCTGCTGGTAAGTACCTGCTGGAAAGTACCTCAAGAATAAAAAGGCACACTACCGTTTGCCTGGAGAGGGTTTCAGGGGTCAGCGCCCCCGCGGCCCGGTCTGAGACCAGGCCTCGGCTGGAACAATACACAAATAACCCGCACATAGGAAAGAGAACCATTTACAAAGTCACACTAACACGAAAGATAGAGGGAGCCAGTGGCCTGGTGGCTAAAGCTCTCGTTTCACACACGGAGGGCCCGGGTTCGATTCCCGGCGGGGTGGAAACATTTCGACGTGTTTCCTTAAACATGTCATGTTCACCTAGCAGCAAATGGGTACCTGGGTGTTAGTCGACTGGTGTGGGTCGCATCCTGGGGGACAAGATTGAAGACCCCAATGGAAATAAGACAGACAGTCCTCGATGACGCACTGACTTTCTTGGGTTATCCTGGGTGGCTAACCCTCCGGGGTTAAAAATCCGAAGAAATATTATCTTATTTTTATCATATAGGAGAGTAGACAGCGACGGAACCATGAGAGGTAGGAAAACGTTGTAGTGATAGAGGTAAGGCTAGCAGTAGTAGTAGTACAAGTAGTAATTGTAGTATAAAGTAGGGAGAGTGGTTTATGTGGGTTATTTGTGTATGGAAAGTATCTGCTGGATAATACCTAATGGATATTAGCTGATGCATAGTATTATTGATGTGTTTATGAATAGGTGATATGAATAGCTGGTAATTGTTTTAATTCTTCCACAGGTATACGAAGGACTACAGTTATGTATATGACTCTTTGTATCTGTCTGTTCTCACCTAAACGTGGTTGAAAGGTTTAGGTGGCACTGCTGACAACACTGGTACTGACTGGTGCTAACGATAAGAAGAGAGGCAAAAACGAACTGGGAGAGGCAAAAAGGAACGGGGAGAGGCAAAAACGAACTGGGAGAGGTAAAAAGGAACGGGGAGAGGTAAAAAGGAACGGGGAGAGGTAAAAAGGAACGGGGAGAGGCAAAAAGGAACGGGGAGAGGCAAAAAGGAACGGGGAGAGGCAAAAACGAACTGGGAGAGGCAAAAAAGAAACGGGGAGAGGTAAAAAGGAACGGGGAGAGGTAAAAAGGAACGGGGAGAGGCAAAAAGGAACGGGAGAGGCAAAAAGGAACGGGGAGAGGCAAAAAGGAATGGGGAGAGGCAAAGAGAAACGAAGAGAGGAAAAGAGGAAAGGGAAGAGGCAGAAGGAAAGGATGGAAGTAGGGCACAAAAGACGCATACTAGATATAACAGGGAGATGACTGGAGTTTACCTGGAGAGAGTTCCGGGGGTCAATGCCCCCGCGGCCCGGTCTGTGACCAGGCCTCATGGTGGATCAGGGTCTGATCAACCAGGCTGTTACTGCTGGTCACACGCAGTCCGACGTACGAACCACAGCCCGGCTGGTCAGGTACCGTACAGTGCCTGTCCAGTGCCTGCTTGAAGATAGCCAGGGGTCTATTGGTAATCCCCCTTATGTATACTGGGAGGCAGTTGAACAGTCTTGGGCCCCTGTTAGGGAAATGGACATCCTAAGATATGGACTGTAATTAAGCAACTTAGCTTATTGATGCAGCCACGACTCGCAGCCTTCCCGGATGTCGTTATAGCTGATGCATACTGTCTCAGCCCCTTGGGCTGTTAAGAGAGTAAATATGTGTGAGTTATATATTATTGCCCCAAAGGATCGTATGCCCATATCGTCAGTCATTGAATGGACTGAACGGCGGTTTACTCACGGGGTTTGGGCAGATCGCCCGCGTCTCACCGGGTGAATGATAAATCTGCCTAGATTATGAACATGTTCCCAACTGCGCAGCTTTATGAACATATACATGTCTGGGCAGACTTACCTGGGTATTTGTTTCGGACCCTTAATTCACACCCGGAGAACGCTGTCTTGATTTGTAGAACGTCGCTGATGAGTCACCGTCTCGTTGATGATACAAACGCGATTGTCTATCTACGTTTGTCTTTTAGGAGTATTAAGAAACTGTGCACACTTCTCTGTAATGTACCGCTATTTTATGATTAATTATCACTAAATGCGCTGGAACAGAGTTCTTATCCGCTTTCCCGACGTTAGTGGAGATTGAATAGGAGATCGAAGACGTACAACGAATGTCCCTTTGTCAGGTCAAATCACCGCGCCGTAAACCCCTTTCCCTGGTCGCTGGTTAGTTCAGTCTGAGCCCTCCTGCGCCCCTGACTGCCGCCCTCTCCTTGTTTCGTTGACCTAAGCTCAATTCCCCACTTGCTAAATGCTGCAACAATTTGCAGTTCAAATGTTTGTGTTCTCTAAATATTTCGATCACTGAGAGTTTATGATTATAATGTCAAGTGTAGAAACTGATACAGCAGTTTTCTTTAACTTTCCTGCTACGGCAAAGAGTCCCATTTATATCAAATGTCTATTAATCATATACACTCGTTGCTACACTGGTCAGTCAGACGTGACGTACTGGCTTCCTGGGTCCGTTCATCTGTTATGACTTAAGTTGTTGACCAGGAAGCCAGACGCAGTCTGGCCCTTTCTAAGGACGGAAAGGGCTGAAAGGGCTGGGCCCTTGAAAAGGGCAGAAAGGGCTGATACACCCCCCCATCCTCTCTTGGAGAATTTTCTCCACAGCCCCTGACACTTATTGTGTTGTCTCTCAACGTGCTAGTGGCACCCTGCTTTTCATTGGGGGGATGTTGCATCGTCTGCCGAGTCTTTTGCTTTCGTAGGGAGTGACTCTCGTGTGTAAGTTTGGTACAAATCCCTCTAGGATTTTCCAAGAGCGAGGGAGGGAAGGTTAGGGAGAAGACCTCATGGTTGAGAGGGACGCCAGATCCGTGTGGGTCAGCGCAAGGAGTGTTTAGGCTCGATCCTCCGTTCGCTCATCCTGAGATGAGCGCTCACGCACCTTCCAACAGGAAGAACAGAGTGAAAGGATAAGCTAGAGAAAGTAATAAAAGGTAAAAAGAGAGTAACTGCCAGTCAGAGACAATCAGGGTAAAGCTATGAATGTAGAACAAGAAGAAAAAGAAAGAAATGAAGCGAGAAGAGAAAGGAAAATGGGAGAGGGTTTTTTTTTATTATGATTTTCAGAGAATGGAGAGGAGAGAAGGAAAGGGGAAGGAGGGATGAAGGGGAAAGTGTGAGCCTTTTTATGATACTTTTTTGAGTGAGGGTAATGGAAGGATGGAGGTAGCAAGGAAAGTGAGGGTGTGAGTGTAGTGAGACAGAGAGAGGTAGTGAGGGTATGAGTGTAGTGAGAGACAGAGAGAGGTAGTGAGGGTATGAGTGTAGTGAGAGAGAGACAGAGGTAGTGAGGGTGTGAGTGTAGTGAGAGACGGGAGAGGGGTAGTGAGGGTGTGAGTGTAGTGAGAGAAAGAGGGAGGTAGTGAGAGACGGGAGAGGGGTAGTGAGGGTGTGAGTGTAGTGAGAGAAAGAGAGAGGTAGTGAGGGTGTGTAGTGAGAGAGACAAGAGAGAGAGAGATATATAGTGAGAGACACGAGAACGAAAAGTAGTGAGGGTGTGAGTGTAGTGAGAGACACAAGAGAAGAGAGGTAGTGAGTGTAGTGAGAGACACAAGAGAGAGAGGTAGTGAGGGTGTGAGTGTAGTGAGAGACAATCATATATAAGCCACATTTACAGGCACTTTGCAAATATCGAATTCAAGCAAACACTACAGAGGCTGGCTGGTCACAAACACTACAGAGGCTGGCTGGTCACAAACACTACAGAGGCTAGCTGGTCACAAACACTACAGAGGCTGGCTGGTCACAAACACTACAGAGGCTGGGTGGTCACAAACACTACAGAGGCTGGCTGGTCACAACACTACAGAGGTTGGTGTCAACACTACAGAGGCTGGCTGGTCACAAACACTACAGAGGCTGGTCACAAACACTACAGAGGCTGGCTGCAAAACACTCGAGGCTGTGGTCACAAACACTACAGAGGCTGGCTGGTCACAAACACTACAGAGGCTGGCTGGTCAAAACACTACAGTGGTGCACAACACTGAGGCTGGCTGTCACAACACTACAGAGGTTGGTAAACACTACAGAGTGGCTTCACAACACTACAGACGGCTGGTCCAAACACTACAGGTGGCTGGTCACAAACACTACAGAGGCTGGCTAAACACTACAAGCCTGTCACAAACACTACAGAGCGCTGCAACACTACAGAGGTTGGCTGATCACAAACACTACAGAGGCTGGCTAGTCACAAACACTACAGAGGCTAGCTGGTCACAAACACTACAGAGTTTGGCTGGTCACAAACACTACAGAGGCTGGCTGGTCACAAATACTGCAGAGGCTGGCTGGTCACAAACACTACAGAGGCTGGCTGGTCATAAACACTACAGAGGCTGGCTGGTCATAAACACTACAGAGGCTGGCTGGTCACAAACACTACAGAGGTTGGTTGATCACAAACACTACAAAGGCTGGCTGGTCACAAACACTACAGAGGCTGGCTGGCCACAAACACTACAGAGGCTGGTTGGTCACAAACACTACAGAGGTTAGCTGGTCACAAACACTACAGAGGTTAGCTGGTCACAAACACTACAGAGGTTGGCTGATCACAAACACTACAGAGGTTGGCTGATCACAAACACAACAGAGGCTGGCTGGTCACAAACACTACAGAGGCTGGCTGGCCACAAACACTACAAAGGCTGGTTGGTCACAAACACTACAGAGGTTGGCTGGTCACAAACACTACAGAGGTTGGCTGATCACAAACACAACAGAGGCTGGCTGGTCACAAACACTACAGAGGCTGGCTGGTCACAAACACTACAAAGGCTGGTTGGTCACAAACACTACAAAGGCAGGTTGGTCACAAAACTATAGAGGCTGGCTGGCCACAAACACTACAAAGGCTGGTTGGTCACAAACACTACAGAGGTTGACTGATCACAAACACTACAGAGGTTGGCTGATAACAAACACAACAGAGGCTGGCTGGTCACAAACACTACAGAGGCTGGCTGGTCACAAACACTACAGAGGCTGGCTGGTCATAAACACTACAGAGGCTGGCTGGTCACAAACACTACAGAGGCTGGCTAGTCACAAACACTACAGAGGCTGGCTGGTTACAAACACTACAGAGGCTGGCTGGTTACAAACACTACAGAGGCTGGCTGGTCACAAACACTACAGAGGCTGGCTGGTCACAAACACTACAGAGGCTGGCTGGTCATAAACACTACAGAGGCTTGCTGGTCATAAACACTACAGAGGCTTACTGGTCACAAACACTACAGAGGCTGGCTCGTCAAAAACACTACAGAGGTTGGCTGATCACAAACACTACAGAGGCTGGCTAGTCACAAACACTACAGAGGCTAGCTGGTCACAAACACTACAGAGTTTGGCTGGTCACAAACACTACAGAGGTTGGCTGGTCACAAACACTACAGAGGTTGGCTGATCACAAACACTACAGAGGCTGGCTGGTCACAAACACTACAGAGGCTGGCTGGTCACAAACACTACAGAGGCTAGCTGGTCACAAACACTACAGAGGCTGGCTGGTCACAAACACTACAGAGGCTGGGTGGTCACAAACACTACAGAGGCTGGCTGGTCACAAACACTACAGAGGTTGGCTGGTCACAAACACTACAGAGGCTGGCTGGTCACAAACACTACAGAGGCTGGCTGGTCACAAACACTACAGAGGCTGGCTGGTCATAAACACTACAGAGGCTTGCTGGTCATAAACACTACAGAGGCTTACTGGTCACAAACACTACAGAGGCTGGCTCGTCAAAAACACTACAGAGGTTGGCTGATCACAAACACTACAGAGGCTGGCTAGTCACAAACACTACAGAGGCTAGCTGGTCACAAACACTACAGAGTTTGGCTGGTCACAAACACTACAGAGGCTGGCTGGTCACAAATACTGCAGAGGCTGGCTGGTCACAAACACTACAGAGGCTGGCTGGTCATAAACACTACAGAGGCTGGCTGGTCATAAACACTACAGAGGCTGGCTGGTCACAAACACTACAGAGGCCGGCTGGTCACAAACACTACAGAGGTTGGCTGGTCACAAACGCTACAGAGGTTGGCTGATCACAAACACTACAGAGGCCGGCTGGTCACAAACACTACAGAGGTTGGCTGGTCACAAACGCTACAGAGGTTGGCTGGTCACAAACGCTACAGAGGTTGGCTAATCACAAACACTACAGAGGTTGGCTGATCACAAACACTACAGAGGTTGGCTGGTCACAAACACTTCAGAGGCTAGCTGGTCACAAACACTACAGAGGCTGGCTGGTCACAAACACTACAGAGGCTGGCTGGTCATAAACACTACAGAGGCTGGCTGGTCACAAACACTACAGAGGCTGGCTAGTCACAAACACTACAGAGGCTGGCTGGTTACAAACACTACAGAGGCTGGCTGGTTACAAACACTACAGAGGCTGGCTGGTTACAAACACTACAGAGGCTAGCTGGTCACAAACACTACAGAGGCTGGCTGGTCACAAACACTACAGAGGTTGGCTGGTCACAAACACTACAGAGGCTGGCTGGTCACAAACACTACAGAGGCTGGCTTGTCACAAACACTACAGAGGCTGGCTGGTCATAAACACTACAGAGGCTGGCTGGTCATAAACACTACAGAGGCTGGATGGTCACAAACACTACAGAGGCTGGCTCGTCACAAACACTACAGAGGTTGGCTGATTACAAACACTACAGAGGCTGGCTAGTCACAAACACCATAGAGGCTGGCTGGTCACAAACACTACAGAGGCTGGCTGG
This sequence comes from Cherax destructor, assembly GCA_009830355.1. Taxonomy (NCBI): domain Eukaryota; kingdom Metazoa; phylum Arthropoda; class Malacostraca; order Decapoda; family Parastacidae; genus Cherax; species Cherax destructor. The sequence goes on along the minus strand of WNWK01011117.1, from coordinate 44,833 downwards.
TCATAAACACTACAGAGGCTGGCTGGTCACAAACACTACAGAGGCTGGTTGTTCACAAACACTACAGAGGTTGGCTGATCACAAACACTACAGAGGCTGGCTGGTCACAAACACTACAGAGGCTGGCTTGTCACAAACACTACATAGGATGGCTGGTCACAAACACTACAGAGGTTGGCTGATCACAAACACTACAGAGGTTGGCTGGTCATAAACACTACAGAGGTTGGCTGGCCACAAACACTACAGAGGTTGGCTGATCACAAACACAACAGAGGCTGGCTGGCCACAAACACAACAGAGGTTGGCTGGTCACAAACACTACAGAGGTTGGCTGATCACAAACACTACAGAGGTTGGCTGATCACAAACACAACAGAGGCTGGCTGGTCACAAACACTACAGAGGCTGGCTGGCCACAAACACTACAAAGGCTGGTTGGTCACAAACACTACAGAGGTTGGCTGGTCACAAACACTACAGAGGTTGGCTGATCACAAACACAACAGAGGCTGGCTGGTCACAAACACTACAGAGGCTGGCTGGTCACAAACACTACAAAGGCTGGTTGGTCACAAACACTACAAAGGCAGGTTGGTCACAAAAACTATAGAGGCTGGCTGGCCACAAACACTACAAAGGCTGGTTGGTCACAAACACTACAGAGGTTGACTGATCACAAACACTACAGAGGTTGGCTGATCACAAACACAACAGAGGCTGGCTGGTCACAAACACTACAGAGGTTGGCTGAACACAAACACAACAGAGGCTGGCTGGTCACAAACACTACAGAGGTTGGCTGGTCACAAACACTACAGAGGTTGGCTGATCACAAACACAACAGAGGCTGGCTGGTCACAAACACTACAGAGGCTGGCTGGTCACAAACACTACAGAGGCTGGCTGGTCATAAACACTACAGAGGCTGGCTGGTCACAAACACTACAGAGGCTGGCTAGTCACAAACACTACAGAGGCTGGCTGGTTACAAACACTACAGAGGCTGGCTGGTTACAAACACTACAGAGGCTGGCTGGTCACAAACACTACAGAGGCTGGCTGGTCACAAACACTACAAAGGTTGGTTGGTCACAAACACTACAGAGGCTGGCTTGTCACAAACACTACATAGGATGGCTGGTCACAAACGCTACAGAGGTTGGCTGATCACAAACACTACAGAGGTTGGCTGGTCACAAACACTTCAGAGGCTGGCTTGTCACAAACACTACAGAGGCTGGCTGATCACAAACACTACAGAGGCTGGCTGGTCACAAACACTACAGAGGCTGGCTGTTCACAAACACTGCAGAGGCTGGCTGGTCACAAAGACTACAGAGGTTGGCGGCTGATCACAAACACTACAGAGGCTGGCTGGTCACAAACACTACAGAGGCTGGCTGGTCACAAACACTATATAGGCTGGCTGGTCACAAACACTACAGAGGCTGGCTGGTCATAAACACTACAGAGGTTGGCTGGTCACAAGCACTACAGAGGCTGGCTGGTCACAAACACTACAGAGGTTGGCTGATCACAAACAGTACAGAGGCTGGCTGGTCACAAACACTACAGAGGCTGGCTGGTCACAAACACTACAGATGCTGGCTGGTCACAAACACTACAGAGGCTCGCTGGTCACAAACACTACAGAGGCTGGCTGGTCATAAACACTACAGAGGCTGACTGGTCACAAACACTACAGAGGCTGACTGGTCACAAACACTACAGAGGCTGGCTGGCCACAAACACGACACTATAGAGGTTGGTTGATCACAAACACTACAAAGGCTGGCTGGTCACAAACACTACAGAGGCTGGCTGGCCACAAACACTACAGAGGCTGGTTGGTCACAAACACTACAGAGGTTAGCTGGTCACAAACACTACAGAGGTTGGCTGGTCACAAACACTACAGAGGTTGGCTGATCACAAACACTACAGAGGTTGGCTGATCACAAACACAACAGAGGCTGGCTGGTCACAAACACTACAGAGGCTGGCTGGCCACAAACACTACAAAGGCTGGTTGGTCACAAACACTACAGAGGTTGGCTGGTCACAAACACTACAGAGGTTGGCTGATCACAAACACAACAGAGGCTGGCTGGTCACAAACACTACAGAGGCTGGCTGGTCACAAACACTACAAAGGCTGGTTGGTCACAAACACTACAAAGGCTGGTTGGTCACAAACACTACAGAGGCTGGCTGGCCACAAACACTACAAAGGCTGGTTGGTCACAAACACTACAGAGGTTGACTGATCACAAACTCTACAGAGGTTGGCTGATCACAAACACAACAGAGGCTTGCTGGTCACAAACACTACAGAGGTTGGCTGATCACAAACACAACAGAGGCTGGCTGGTCACAAACACTACAGAGGTTGGCTGATCACAAACACAACAGAGACTGGCTGGTCACAAACACTACAGAGGCTGGCTGGCCACAAACACTACAGAGGCTGGTTGGTCACAAACACTACAGAGGCTGGTTGGTCACAAACACTACAGAGGTGTGCTGGTCACAATCACTACAGAGGCTGGCTGGTCACAAACACTACAGAGGCTGGTCACAAGAATCCTATCATTAACTCAGAAACTATCCTTGGAGTTACAGAGCCACAACAGAATATAGATAATTGCAGTTAGTATTGATAGTAATAGTAATACCAGTAGTAGAAATCAAACTGTAGACAGAATTACAGGTAACAAGATTTTAGTTAATCTTCGAAAAATAGCCTCGATGTGGACGGTGGGAGTTTCTTGTTGTTGGATTTTTTCATGTAATTCTCTCCTGTCTAAAGTCTCCACCTACCCCAGGGTTTGATCCTTGGGCGGATGCAGACGTTAAACATGTTTCCTTACACTCGCTGCACCTGTTCACCTAGCAGTAAATAGGTACCTGATTGATAGCTGACTGCTTAAAGTCGCTTCCTTGGGAAGACAACCAAAAGACCCCTAAAGGACATAAGACACACTAAATTACCAGTCGTCTGGTTAATAATCCGAATAAAGTTCTTCATTTCTCTCTTTCTCCCAGTATAAAATAAAACTAGGATGGTGCTGGAATGGGCTCTGGGAGTCGTCTTACTCTCCTGAAATATTTCTCTCCTTCACCGAGGCATCTTGAGGCGAGTCTCGGGTGAGTAGTGAGGTGTCGTGTTGAACCATAACATGCCAATAACGTGGATAGAAAGCAAGCGTCTGGAGAAGCAGCAACGGGAAAACCATCAATACAAAAGTTAATTTTCCTGTTTCTTTTAAATGATCTTTCCCGATAACTTCATTAATTTTTAATTATGAAAATGAACTTTTCATTACATGCACCGTGGGTGTCATTTTTTCTCTTAAAAAAAAAAAAAAAAAAAAAAAAAAAAACTCTTAACACAGTTCCATTTTTTCAGCACTGAAGAGTTACAGTAAATCCGATCTTTTTGCGATTTTCTGGTCGCTCTATTTACAACGGAATGTTGCCATCTGTTAAGCTTTGTTCTTCATATCTGTCTTGGTCAGAATAACGCGACTTTTTGCCTAGGTTTCATTGGTGATACATATGATAATTTATCTATGTAGAGTTATCTGGAACACGCGAGCCGCAGTGATTATTATATTGCCAGGCCAGCATGAGCCACATCCACCCAGCTGAGAACATCGGTGGCAGCATGAGCCAGCATCACCAGCTGTGAGAACCATCATCAGGCCAGCATGACCAGCATCCACCTGCTGAGAACATGGTCAGGCCAGCATGAGCCAGCATCACCAGCGTGAGAACCATCAGTCGGCCAGCATGAGCCATCCACCTGCGTGAGAACCATCGTCAGCCAGCGCCAGCATCCACACCTGAATCCTGATCTTTTGCAGATTTTCTGGTCGCTTATTTACAACGGAATGTTGCCATCCTGTTAAGCTTTGTTCTTCATATCTGTAGTCTGGTCCAGAGAATAACACGCTGTGAACATTTATTGCCCTTAGAGCCTTCTCATTGAGTGATAAGCTTACATAATTAGTATTAAATTTATCTATGTGTAGAGAATGTATCATGGGAAGCCACAACGAGCCGCAGTGATTATTATATAGTCAGGCCAGCATGAGCCAGCATCCACACCAGCTGTGAGAACCATCGGTCAGGCCAGCATGAGCCAGCATCCACACCAGCTGTGAGAACCATCGGTCAGGCCAGCATGAGCCAGCATCCACACCAGCTGTGAGAACCATCGGTCAGGCCAGCATGAGCCAGCATCCACACCAGCTGTGAGAACCATCGGTCAGGCCAGCATGAGCCAGCATGCACACCAGCTGTGAGAACCATCGGTCAGGCCAGCATGAGCCAGCATCCACACCAGCTGTGAGTAGGATGAGTTTCGTATGGTAACACCTACTCCACCAGCGAGGTGAGTCATGGTAGCACTTACACCAGCAGGGTGAGTATGGTAGCACTTACACCAGCAGGGTGAGTATGGTAGCACTTACACCAGCAGGTTGAGTATGGTAGCACTTACACCAGAAGGTTGAGTATGGTAGCACTTACACCAGCAGGGTGAGTATGGTAGCACTTACACCAGCAGGTTGAGTATGGTAGCACTTACACCAGCAGGGTGAGTATGGTAGCACTTACACCAGAAGGGTGAGTATGGTAGCACTTACACCAGCAGGGTGAGTATGGTAGCACTTACACCAGCAGGGTGAGTATGGTAGCACTTACACCAGCAGGGTGAGTATGGTAGCACTTACACCAGCAGGGTGAGTATGGTAGCACTTACACCAGCAGGGTGAGTATGGTAGCACTTACACCAGCAGGTTGAGTATGGTAGCACTTACACCAGCAGGGTGAGTATGGTAGCACTTACACCAGAAGGGTGAGTATGGTAGCACTTACACCAGCAGGGTGAGTATGGTAGCACTTACACCAGCAGGGTGAGTATGGTAGCACTTACACCAGCAGGGTGAGTATGGTAGCACTTACACCAGCAGGGTGAGTATGGTAGCACTTACACCAGAAGGGTGTTTCATGGCTAAACACGAATGCGCTAAGCAAAATATCAACGCACAATATAAAGCATCAGCGCGCAACATTTATGGCTTCAACGCACGACATAGCACAAAAATGTGCATCAAAGTACTCTACTTAACCCAGAAAACTCAGGATAGCGCATAAACATGCTCCTTGATCTCTAGGATAACGAACCGTCCAATGAGGTGAGAAGAGCTATACAGCAAGTGGGCCAAGCCCATAGTCATCTTTTTTCATTTTTCTCTTTTTTCCCCTACTTCATCTTTTGAGTCATTATTTTGTTGTGTGCGAACATCAACATTTTTATCTTTTTATACATGAATGGTATATATACCAACAAGGTGAAGAATTAGACACATGTGCAACATCTGGGTATCTTTATTTGACATACCCATTTGGGTATGTAAAAGAAGAAAATTGAAAGTGAATATAGGAAAGAGTAAGGTGATGAGGATAACAAAAAAATTAGGTGACGAAAGATTGGATATCAGATTGGAGGGAGAGAGTATGGAGGAGGTGAATGTGTTCAGATATTTAGAAGTGGACATGTCAGCAGATGGGTCTATGAAAGATGAGGTGAATCATAGAATTGACGAAGGGGAAAAGGTGAGTGGTGCACTGAGGAGTCTGTGGAGACAAAGAACTTTGTCCATGAAAGCAGAGGAAAATGTATGAGAGTATAGTTACACCAACGCTCTTATATGGGTGTGATACATTGGTGGAGAATGTTGCAACAAGGAGAAGGCTGGAGGCAGTGGAGATGTCATGTCTGAAGTCAATGTGTGGTGTGAATATAATGCAGAGAATTCGGAGTTTGAAAATTAGGAGGAGGTGCGGGATTACCAAAACTATTATCTAGAGGGCTGAGGAGGGTTGTTGAGGTTAGTTACCATTTTGTCCTAGGCACATGTCGATTAGACACTAGGCCTGGTGGTTCGGACATGTAGTGAGGAGAGGATGGAACAAAATAGAATGACTTCGAGAGTGTATAAATCTGTAGTGGAGGGAAGGCGGGGTAGGGGTCGGCCTAGGAAAGGTTGGAGGGAGGGGGTAAAGGAGGTTTTGTGTGCGAGGGGCTTGGACTTCCAATAAGCATGCGTGAGCCTGTTAGATAGGAGCGAATAGAGATAAATGGTTTTTAGAACTTGACGTGCTTTTGGAGTGTGAGCAAGGTAACATTTATGAAGGGATTCAGGGAAACCGGCAGGCCGGACTTGAGTCCTGGAGATGGGAAGTACAGTGCCTGCACTCTGAAGGAGGGGTGTTAATGTTGCAGTTTTATAACTGTAGTGTAAAGCACCCATCTGGCAAGACAGTGATGGAGTGAATGATGATGAATATTTTTATTTTTCGGGCCACCCTGCCTTGGTGGAAAACGGCAGAACTATATAAAAAATATTGCTTCAGTGTATCTTCCTTGCCATTTTCTATGGCTGATTGTACTTCATTAAGGCATTTGTGAAGTGTTCACTGTGCTCCTCCAGGACTAAGACTGTGCTGCTTTTCTTCCTTCACTTCTAGGCCCTGTGTGTACACACTACCAGACATCCATGTGCATCTGGTATTATGTGTACACACCACTAAGCAGTCATATGAACCAGGCTTTGTCTGCACACACTACCAAGAAATCATGTGCACCATGCTCTTTACCTACACACTATCAGGCACCCATGTACAAAACACCTTGTGTTTACTTAATACGACTTTGTTGTGCACACCAAGACTTGTGTGTACGCACTATCAAACAACTATGTTCACATGGATTAGCTGCGACTCCTCCCTCACTTGTACACACAACAAACACTTTTCTCTCCTATTAAAAAACAATATTGCAACGTAAGTGATAAATACTTCGGTTATATTTCACCGTGAATTACGTGATGAAGGTTTTAGGTAAGAAATTTAAAAATGACCCTTAATAATGCGTGTAATAATCCACGGTAAATTTACCATTGCATCAATATTTACACACATTTCTTTTACCAAGACAGACCTTGTAAAATTGTTCCATATAGTACTAACTCAAGAGAATACTAACACAGTGAACGCCAACACACTCTACGCTGTATATAACCCTGATATGATATTTAGTTTGTAGGGTTTATGGTCTGTCGACTCTACGAGGCTCACTAAAGCTACGTGTCACCTGTACCCTACCAATAAAGAATATTTTTACCCCTAAAATAGAGATGAAACCCTCAGTATATACACACCGAGAGATACAAACCCCTCGATGAATATATAGTTGCTCACTTTAAGTGTTGATGGGTCCTTAACAGCTTGTTACTACCTAGTTCCATCGTGGTAAACAAATCCAGGAGAGTTTTGTGCCCCGGTAAAAACCTTAGTGTTGAGGTGGGTGTGAAGGTGAGAGGAGGAGCGTGGATTATACGTCGAGTGTGTAATTTTTGGAATAATAGTAATCTTGACTGGTTGTGTACTAGTGATATGCAGCCTTAATGACTAGTGCGGACGATAGTCTTTAAACTTAACAAATCAACTGAAGAACGTTACATAGCACGTCTATGTTGTCAATGGTGATACTGACAGTATAGATTTCGATGTAGAGTACACGAGTAAAGCGATCACAAGTACCTGTGGATCCTGACTGGGGATGTAAGCTGGATATACACGATATTAATGCACAGAGAACATTAGTGTTACTGTAGAAAATTAGAACAAACACCAGTGAAGTAATGCCAGTGGTGTTATGGTGAACATTTGATGGTCTGGCAGCAGTGCAGTGTTACCAGTGCTGGTGTGTACCACATAATATAGACTAATGACGGCACTAAAACAAAACCCGCGAAGCTAAGGATATTAAATTAATATGAAAACGTAAACTCTGTATAACCCTTAAGGATTTAACGCTTCCCCATTAATGCAACAATATTATCTGGTATGAAAAAATTTAAGAGCATTATATAAAAGTTTTATGATACAGGACACCACCAGACCTGCACCTCCCAGACTGGTAATGTACTAATATTCTTTTTATTGTTATTTGATACGAATGTGATACAGTAGAGACGGGCGATCTTTGAATTCTTAATCAAGTAATACATTACGTAAATTTCAGGTTAGGCTGCAACGTTAAATTTGGTGGAAAAATAAAACATGGCATAGCTAGATTTTGCATGACCATATTCTTATCTAAAAGGGATTATTGAATAATCAGATTAAAAAAAACGTTATTTATAGGATTTTATTAATATAATGAAAGTTAGCTTTTAGCTTCATGTGTTTCGTGTTCTCGTTTCAAAGTATGGCCCACATGGCCCACTCGGTAATTGTGGTCCATGTATACAAAGCAATATACATAGTAGTATACAGAAAGATTAAAGACCACCACTCAACAATATGTATGATAGGGAGACCAACAGATCTGCAGGAATAAAGAAAACAAGAGAAACAACAGTTCTCGCTTGGTAAGTTCTTCCTGTGGGTTTAATATTCGCAGGAAAATACTCATTACCATGTAAACGAGTGTCTCTTTCTTTGTCTAAAAGATGCACGCACGACCGTATTATGCAGATGAGTGAGGATGCTAGGTAAAGACGTTAGTGGGACTGTCTGCTGGCCTTGTACACCGTGATGAAGCCATTTGTTGCGAGCACAGTTAGTGCTGATAGTCTTCCTAGTACTTAACTGAGAGCTCTTCGGTAGCCACGGTGTACTTAAGTCTCTTACGCGGCCACACTGCACTTACTCAGCCTCATACATGGTTACAATGCACGTACTCAGCCTCATATGTGGTTACAATGCACGTACTCAGCCTCATATGTGGTTACAATGCACGTACTCAACCTCATACATGGTTACAATGCACCTACATACTCAGTCTTATACAGTTACAATGCACGCAGTCGGCCTCACACACGGCTACAATGCACGCAGTCGCCCTCACACACGGCTAAAAGGCACGCAGTCGGCCTCACACATGGCTACAATGCACGTACTCAACCTCATACATGGTTACAATGTACGTACTCAGCCTCATATATGGCTAAATGCACGTACTCAGCCTCATATATGGTTAAATGCACGTACTCAGCCTCATATATGGCTAAATGCACGTACTCACCCTCGAACATTGTTACAATGCACCTACATACTCAGCCTTATACAGTTACAATGCACGCAGTCGGCCTCACACACGGCTACAATGCACGCAGTCGGCCTCACACACGGCTACAGTGTACGCACTCAGCCTCATCGTCACAATGCACACACTCAGCCTCATCGTCACAATGCACGCACTCAGCCTCATCGTCACAATGCACGCACTCAGCCTCATCGTCACAATGCACGCACTCAGCCTCATCGTCACAATGCACGCACTCAGCCTCATCGTCACAATGCACGCACTCAGCCTCATCGTCACAATGCACGCACTCAGCCTCATCGTCACAATGCACGCACTCAGCCTCATCGTCACAATGCACGCACTCAGCCTCATCGTCACAATGCACGCACTCAGCCTCATCGTCACAATGCACGCACTCAGCCTCATCGTCACAATGCACGCACTCAGCCTCATCGTCACAATGCACGCACTCAGCCTCATCGTCACAATGCACGCACTCAGCCTCATCGTCACAATGCACGCACTCAGCCTCATCGTCACAATGCACGCACTCAGCCTCATCGTCACAATGCACGCACTCAGCCTCATCGTCACAATGCACGCTCTCAGCCTCATCGTCACAATGCACGCACTCAGCCTCATCGTCACAATGCACGCACTCAGCCTCATCGTCACAATGCACGCACTCAGCCTCATCGTCACAATGCACGCACTCAGCCTCATCGTCACAATGCACGCACTCAGCCTCATCGTCACAATGCACGCACTCAGCCTCATCGTCACAATGCACGCACTTAGTCTCACACGGAAGAGGTTGACTCCACAAGAGGGTACAAACGATACTTGTTATTAAGTAATTTACGGCTCTTAAGTCAGTAGATGAAGCGGGCTCAAGAACTTGAGCTCAATACAGAAATAGAAACAGGTAAAAGTGATAAAATTACACATGCAAACAGGTAAAACCGTGATAAAATTAAAACCTCTGTAAATAAAGAAAAACCTTTATTTACAGAGGTACTTGTGTTTCCTTAAGTCTAGTCATCATTACTCAGCTGTTGACACAATTACGCACGCACGCACGCACGCACGCGCGCGCACACGCACGCACTCACGCACCCTAGATCAGAATCACACACATACAAGTATAAAAGCTAACAAAGGAAATACAAATTGGCAGGTGTGTTAATTCACAGAAGGAGACGGAGGAAGGCAGACTCCAGGTCTTCACTCTATGAGGTTTAGCGCTTCTTTTGATTATAATAATTCACTCCATGAACTCCCAGACGTTGACTAATACAGTTGTGTCTAGACGATAGATACCCTTCAAGCAGAGAGCCTGGATGCTGGTGCACGACTCTTGATCCAGGGTATTGGAACTTCTCTTCATATGTAGGGAGGGAGAGGGAGAGAGAGGGGGGAGAGAGAGAGGGGGAGAGAGAGAGGGGAGAGAGAGGGGAGAGAGAGAGAGAGAGGGGGAGAGAGAGAGAGAGGGGGAGAGAGAGAGAGGAGAGAGAGGGGGAGAGAGAGAGAGAGGGGGGGAGAGAGAGAGGGGGGGAGAGAGAGAGAGAGGTGGAGAGAGAGAGAGAGAGGGGGGGAGAGAGAGAGGGGGGAGGGGAAGTGGGAACAAGAAGGGTTGTCGAATCATTAGGTAGTCCATACTGTATAAAGTATTATTTCATTCATGGGGAGAGCTAAACCTGTAGGGGAATCATATAGCGTCTTGGGGGAAGGAAAAATGTCCATGTTCGATCCAAGGAAGGTCCAGTTCCTTAGATCCAGAACTGCCTCTCCAGCCTCAAGAAATCTCTGTAGGTGCTCACCAGATTATGAAGTATTAACTGAGGCTGAGTGGACGATGGGTGGAAAAATACCCAGCAAAAGGAGACCTTTTATTAGGTATCCCAAGAGTAGTTATCTGGTATTTACGTAGAAACCATTTCGTGGGGTCGCTACCCTCGCAGTTCGGCACCAGATAAGTTCTGGTTGCTGACCTGATCGACCTGGCTGTTGCTGCTAGATTCACCCAACAAACGTACGCACCACAGCCCAGCTGATTAGGAACTGACTTAAAGAACTTATCAAATTCCCCTTTGAAGACAGCCACGGGGGGTTGTTAGTTATTCCTCTTATGCACGAAGGAAGTGTTTTGAAAAGTCAGAGCTCCTTACACTTACTGAGTTTATTAGTGTTCTCTTGACAATTTACCCCCCCCCCCTTTACACGGGAGTTATTTTGCATCGTCTACCAACACTCTTGCTTAAATACGGAGTAATTTTAGTGAGCAACTTTGGGACCAATCTCTCGAGTTTTCCATGTATCAATTATGATGTATCTTGCTCATCTGCTTTCCAAAGAGTGAAGTAAAGGTGGGCAATAAGGGTTCTCTGCACGTTTTACAACTCGGCAATTTCTCCTGCATTGAAGGGGGGCCGTTTGTATACAACAATATTCCAGCCCAGAGAGAAAAAGCGAGTTAAAGAAAAACATCATTGGCTCTGCAAATCTTGATTTGAATATTCTAGTTATCCAACTTACCATCTTCCCGTTGCAATAATAACACTGTGATCCTTGAATGTGAAATCCTCCCAGTCACTTTTAATCTGTCATATTGAACTTTCGCTTTATCGAGTGATTTAAGTTTGTTTTGTACTCAGTCTCTAATTTATAAATTTTCTTAGACTGGAGTAATTGAAATTTGTTTTCGTTGAGCATCATACTGTCGTCAGTGACCACTGAAAGACTTGGCTTATATTAGTTTGAAGGATTACTGTGGACACCAGTCCAATTCTAGCATCGTCTGCAGAAAATTATTCTCTGCTATGGTTTCCGTTTTCATCTATATCGGATATAAGATTGAGAGAGAAGAGGGGCAAGTACTGTTTCGTGAACTGAATTTTACTGGGTTCCATTTGTTAGGAAGTAGAATATTCCTTTTCCCACTTCAACAGTTATTACTTTTGCACGTGTTGAAGGCTTATGCAAAGTCCGTGTACAACACGTGTGCACTCTGCTTTTTATACATGGTTCAGCATCTGCAAAAGGCAGAAGCAACCACTCTCAACCTATGCTGGCCTGGATTGTGCAATTTTTTTTTTTTTTTTTTAAATTTTATTTGGAAAGACGTATATATACAAATATATTATACAGTGCCATGCCATGGTCTGAAACAAAGCTTATATAACAAAATATGCAGTATAGAACAAAAGTTAACAACATAACAACACCCTTATCAGTTAACCTGGGGTAATAAATTAACCATGAACAATAAATGCAAAGGTAAAGCGACAACATGCCATGTCTTACGTTAACCCCTACATGTCGTACAATGACATGCTGAAATAAAAAATAACTACTCAACATATTAAATCGGAACAACAATCGTACTTTTGTTGAGAGTTTTAATGTGAATTTCCATTAAGGAACACAATTATACCAACACAGTACACAAGACACTACCCTGCCAAGACAATTAACACAAAATCCATACATTAACATCACAACCAGTATAACAGAAATGGTACTATAAACAGTGAAACAGAATTTATAACATGAAGCACACAATTTTTTTTTTTTTTTTTTTTAAATTTTATTTGAAACATAAACCCGACACACAAAGGTTTATCTTACATCACTTGTTTATATATTTATTCAGAGAACTTACATAATAAATTTTACCAATTTATCCCACAAAACCCTATAGACCTTGATACACCAATCATGATATCCGAGTGCAAACCTGAACAGATATATATCATGACGAGAAATGATGCCAGATATGAATCCAACGAATTTGCATCAACGACTAAGTCAACAAACCTCTACTTCCAAAACAAAAGCAACTACCAAACCAAAGCAAATGTCACATAGTAAGGATCATAACTCAAAGAAAACTTACTTTGACATAGCAACGAGAAAACCAGCGCACCACAAGAAAACCTTGACCATAGTCTACGGATTCATTACAATCCCAACCTAAGACTATCATGTACAGTACAGTAGTGACTGAAGAAACCTCCTCTTCCTCACCCCCCCTTCCCCCCTCAGCCTTCCAATGCCTTCCACCAGCCCACACAAACTTAAAAACCATTCGTTCCAGAACCTCCACGTCAGCCTGTAATAAAGGGAATATGGCAGCTACATACCATAGCTTACTATAAACCATACTATTCACTATTATTACCCTCTGTCTCAAAGTAACTTCCTTCGCTCTCCAAACCTGCAGTAGGTCCGTCGCCCCCTGTATCACCCTACGTGAATTCAATTCTCTTGCCAAACGACGATCCTGCATAAATTCCACCCCACATATTCTCACACTTGAAACGACATGTCACATCTGACTTCTGCCCAACGTCCCTCCCACCCAAGTACCTACCTCCAATAATTTTGTTTTACTATCGTTTATTCTCATCCCAGTTGCTCCACAAAACACACGAACAATGTCCCCCACATTTACCAGCCCTTGCTCCGAACCCACAAGTACCGAAGTGTCATCCACATACCCTACGATGCCCGTGCGTTCTTTTGCCTCATCAACATTCATCCACACCCCTACCTCAATTAATCTGTAAAAAGGGTCCTGTAAACACGCAAATAATATCTGTGAAAGGGGACAACCCTGCCGCAGACCCCTACCCATTGGGACCAAATCCCCCAATCTACCATTCACCTGTACTCTGACACACGCTCCCCCATACAACCTCTCAATCCACTTCACAATTTCTTCCCCAAAACCCTGCCTTCTCATTATGTCATACAGCACGTCCCTTTCCACACTATCATATGCACCCTTCCAATCTAAAGCCAAAACACCTCCTTTCCCATGCGCAACGTAATCTTTAATTCGCTCAAGACCATTTACCACACTCCTACCGGGTATTCCACCTTGCCCCTCTGCAATCACCTTCCCCAACACTTTCTTTAATTCTATTACCTAGTATTTTAGCCAATATTTTATAGTCCGCATTCATTAGAATTATAGGCCTATAATTACTCAGAGAATCCTCCCCCCCCCTCCATTCCTGACTAAAACTACAACCCCAATACTACTTTCTCCTTCCCCCACCCCTGCGGACTTCATACAATTCATCAAGTGCACTAGACAGTCCCTCACCGCATCCCAATTCGTCCTATAAAATTAATTTGCTATACCATCTATTCCTGGGGAACTCCCCTTACTCAACCCATCCACTGCTACCCACACCTCCTCCTCGCTAATAACACCTCCCATAGCCTCTCTATCCCGCTCCTCCAACTGCTCTTGAATTCCCTCCAAAAGGAGATTCCTATACTCCAACCCCACATCCACACTACTCATATAACGTGCAAACCATTTATCCACAAATACTCCGACTGCCTCTGTACCCCGAATTACCATACCTTGCTCATAACTCTCCAGCCTACAGTGACTCAACACCGTTTTTGACGGCCTATCACCCACTAACAGATCATCTATACCAGCTTTTATGCGGCACGCCTCAAACCGCTCTATCTGTATGTCCCATAACTTTTCCTTTAATACACGGATTTCCCCCGTTTCCTGACGACCGCCTTTTTCATAACAACCCTGTAATTGCCCCTCCACATACTTCATCAAACCACCTCTCCACCCCGCCTCCTCTCTACCCAACCGCTGATAAAACTCCCTAATTCGCGGCTTGCCCACATTCATCCACTACCCTAACAAGTTATCCTGCCTCTCACTCCTCGCCCATAACCTCCCCCACCATTCGCTAAACTGCATTGAATTATCCCCTCCCACTAGTAATCCTACATTCAATTTCCAATAACCCCTATACCACTTTGCAACGCCTTCCCAATTCAAATCAACTAAAACCCCTCTGTGATCTGAAAATCCAAAGTCTATGGTTTGAACCCTACCCACTACTACCCTATCAGTTACATAAATCCTATCAAGTCTCGCCGCATACCCTTTCCTCACAAAAGTATGATCTACAGGGCCCCCTACACCTACCACATCCTTTAATCCTACACTTCCTAGCAAATCCCGTAAAGCCACCAATTCGCACCCTGCCCCTCTAGGCTCTACGTCCCTCTTCCTGATAACACAGTTATAATCGCCCCCGACTACCACCACTCCAGGCAAGTCACGAAGGGCATATATCATGAAGTCTCGAATAAAGCCCACCTTTACCATTCGTGACTGCTCTGCTGGCATATAGACACCTAAAAAACATACCCTGACCCCTCCCCACAAACCTTCCACTCGAACCCCCCCACATTCCTCCCAAGACATTAGTTGAAAAGGGCTTGACTCCGAAATCGCAACTGCCGCCCCTCCCTTGAGCCTACCCGAAGACCCTGCAAAAACCCGATACCCTTTCACTCTCAAATCCCTTCCACACCTATAATTATGCTCCTGGATGAAGGCCACCTGTACGCCAAAACGTCGCAAGGCGTACTCCACCCAGGAACGTTTAACATCCTCTTTCATACCATTAACATTTATTGTTAGACACTGGAATGCAAGTGCAAAGGTTTGCCCTTCGGCCGAGGGGGAGGCTGCGACCCTGACTTGCTCTTACCCACTCCCTTACCCACATGTTTCCCCCCCTTTACGGGGTCCTGACCCAAAATGGCATCTAAATCTTTCCTGGCAATCTCCACCAAAGACCTTTTACCCGGTCTCTGTGCCGGCGTAAGAACGTCGTCACTATCGGACTGTGTGCCGGCTCTCTTACGGGTTCCCATCACCACTTCCATTCCCGTGGCCCTATCTGACTGATGCACCTCTGCCGACACTATTTCATGTGTTAAACACTGACCGGCCTGATGTTCCTCAACTGAGGCCTCTACCACCGGCGCTACCACTTCAGCTGCTTCCACCACATCGACACTGCCTTCCCCAGGCAACACTGGAAGAGGGTCCTCCATAATGCCTCTCAACACCTCCTCCAGAGGTAAATCCTCGCAAGACACAACACCTGTGTTATCCACAACACTCTCACTTGGAGCCTCAGGCTCCTGGGGCAAAGTGCAGAAAGCCTCCCCTGCCCCATCAACTATTTCACTCCACAAACGCTTCCCTTACACCTCCTGAGGTACTTTCGCCAGGTCCTCCCTGGCTCCCTGACCAGCCGGCTCCCTGCGGGCCACGTCCTGTCTAGGTATCACACTCCTCATGCAGTCTGCAGCAACGTGGTTATAAGCGCCACATAGGCGGCAAGTCCTCTGTTGCCCAGGGTATGTCACGTATAGTTGATTCCTGAAGTCAGACATCACCACATATGACGGTATCGGCTTACGTAACGTCATTTTCAGGGAATAAGTCCCTTCATAGAGGCCCAACATGGGACCCACACTCCACTTCCCTGCGTTCACCGTGTGGATCACTCCATACTCGCTGAATAGACCACTAATATCCGTCGCATCCGCTTCAAAAGGTACATTCTTGACCTTGATAAAAGTATATGTCCTTGATACGTCTTTCAACCGAACTTGCATCGTCGAGTTGACCGTATACACCTTGTCCTGGTGCTGATCAACAAGGCGTTCATAAACTGCAGCAGTTAGTAGTTTGACGAAAACTCGGTTGATCCCGTGATCCCGTTTAGCGCTACGCCGTATAAATCCATAATATCTAAGCCGTACACATCGTGCAGAATCGTAGGGAGCACCGTAACAGCCGTGGCTGGATGTATGACGCCGGTGACCATGTCAATACACACTGTGTTAGAACGACGTCGGCCAACAGTCTCCATGACAGTAGTTTAAGCAGTTAGCCAGTTGCGAAAGAGTGTCACCAGGCGACAGACCAGTGTACAGCACGTCCACCCCCGACCGAAGCAGGGAGGCAACTTCAGATTCCTAAGACTTTTTCAAAGATTTTGATAATGTATGACGTTAGCGCTATCAGGGTATAGCTCCATTAAACTATAGTATTTTCAATTGTGGAGTTGGATTATCTATTTAGGTAATTTGTAGTGACTTTGGGATGACTTGTGTGTCCAGGCTCCTTCTCCATAAAATATTTAACGAATATGACGTTCCACAAGTCTGGTAATGAGGCAGAATGTATGGGCATGCTATCAGTGGCATCTTCGAAGTTCACTGGAGTAGCAGTGTACTAGCTCACTAGTGCACTGCAACTAGTTAATAAAGTTAGGCCATATGAAATACATATCCACAGCAGTAGGTTTCCATGACCCACATAGGCCCCACATAAATATCAGAGCCAGGCCCAGTGCTGGGGCCATCTTAAGAGTACAAACATTTTCACCAAAAACAACCCATGGCATAAACATTACCAAAAACACTTACCTGCAACCTTGTTCCAGCACTTCTTTCCAGCAACTCCTAAACTAGTGACACTACACAACTCTCACTTCACCCGTCTCATACGCGCCCACTAACATTATTTTTTATGGAATTTAATCACATTACAAACAGTCCACATTACAAATTTATTACAGCAATGCTGTATCCTGCATAATAGCTACACTATCGTCTCCTGGGGTGCTGTATAGATCACTGGCTAGAGCATTAGACTTACAAAGTACCGGGTTCGATTCCCTGGTAGGGAGAAGCAGATGGGCAATTTTCTTAAAAATGGTAATAAGGCACAACATAGGGTTTATGGCCTTTTATTTATAAGACGCATCATCTACCAGGGTGAGAAATGATCGTCCCTAAAAACCATGCGCCTTCTCAGTAAAATGCCATAAACTGCATATTCTCTTATTAACGTACGTCTGTATATTCTAACACTGATAAACACAAATTTCGGTAAACCACTTTTTACCCTGCTTATAACAGTACAATATATACCTTTAAGTTGGCTAACAACTGTGGGTCTCCTGGAGGAAAAAATGCTTTAAAAACTGTGTAAGAAAATACTCATGTATCTACTGGAAGCATGGATATAAGGGATAAAAAAGAATACGTGTACCTAATGGTAATATCTTCTCCCATCACTCTTCCTCTTGCTATTTTTTTTCCCCGTTTGATGAAGACTATATCAGACTCGTATGCTTCCTTTACTCTTGATTTTCTTGTCGTGGTGGAGTTCCTTCTGCCTCTTTCACTGCAAACTGTTTGAGATGTGCCAATCTTTTCTGTATAATCCAGTCCTAAAGAAAACTCCTTTTCATATTTCTTGCGCCATTTCTGGCAGCGTGTGACACCTTGCATCTCATTCCTGCTCTTCCAACCCTGGAATAACTACATTTCTCTCATCTCTCCACTCGTGTTTCGTTTTTCCTATCTTTCTTGGAGACAGTATTTTCAGTCTCTCGTGTCTTGAATATTACGTTGTAGTCCTTTTTAAGTTACTGCTTGGCTCTGCAGGTTTCATCGCTCGCCTGGTGTAGTCAGACTAGTAAATAAATGCCACATCCATGTACAATAAGTGATAAAAGTTACAGAATACTACATTAAAGAACACTATCATAGTTGCCCTTTTTCCAAACAAATATTTTTTTTACTTGGATGTAAGACCTGTGATAAATTGACTGTACCGCTCATAGGTAACATTGGGTTTTTACTTAAATGTCTCCTGAGTAGGTCCTTGTTTTCTGTTCATGCTTCAAAATATATTCTCTTGGTAATAGAAATATTGAAGTCTAAAATGTAGAGAGAAAACGTATCTGCCAGTAAAGACCGCTGATGCAGTAGCCTCTTACCCATTAATATTCGCGTTGTCGTACCTCCCATTTCCAGACTGGCAATGACCCAGGTCTTCCCATTAGAGTTCAGGCCGAGGAAAACTTAATATGATAAAATGTGATTAGACACTTCAATTAAAAGATATCTCCGGGAGACCGTAGTGGAGAAGGGCGAGGCTGGTACTTGCCTAGTGTGGGGACGTGAACTTTACGGCAGTGAGGAGCCTCTGCAAATGCATTTTCTGGCAGAGTTGTGCCAGCAGAAGATACTCACAGTGCCGCCTCCCTGGATTAAGACGCGCATGTAAATGAGCATAGCACTTTGTAGACGTTTATGAAGTAAAAATGTTAATTTACGAGCAGCTAGAGAAGTGAGACGAGTGTTGTTGCTTGTTTATATCCAGATGTAATGTGTAGCCGAGTGTGTGTGCGCGCGACACACACTCACATATGCACGCGCACGTGCGCGCGCACACGGCCAGCGAAGAGGGGGCCAGGAGCTGTGAATCGACCCCTGCAACCACAACTAGGTGAGTACACACACGCGCGCGCGCACGCACACGCTCGGGATATAAATATTTTGTTCAGAGATTTCTGTAGTGTAAATAAAAATGGAATCGAGACTTAAATATAAGCCAAAATACTAGAGACTAGAGTAATGGAAGGTGATGGAGAGTCATGAACACGAATGAAAGGACTTTGAATTAATAAAAGAAACAGGCCAATCAACATACCAGAGACGCAAGAAAGCCAGAAAATAAATTTACAAATGTAAAGAGAAATTATGTGAGAAATTTTAAAATACAATTTTTAGGCAAGAACAATTTAGAATATATTTTTATTCATATCTCTCTAATAATAAACTAATTGTTAGACTAAATTCAAAGAAAGAGAATAACGACAAATACACACAAGATGAGGATGAAATGTGCGAGGTATTAAATGAAAAGTCTAGGTTCACAACACCAGAGATTTGAACTCCCTCAGACAACTCAGGTGGTGGATACTGAAATAACTGATGCGGAATTACTGCTGGATACTGATAGAAAAGTCAGAATATAATGGTTATTAATATAATCATAATTTTTAAAGGGGTGGATTTCCAAAAGCTCCAGCTGCGGGCCGTCACATGAGTTAGACCCGCGTCAGGAAACACTTGTCCTGTTTCCTGACAAACCTTACCTAACCTGGACACTGACAAAAATAAAAAAAGCAAGTGAACTAAATGAGGTATCACCATTGTAAAAGAATGTGCAGAGAATGTATGCTGTCCACTAGATGTCGTAGACAAATTAAAAAAAAATAAGACAGATGGGAGATGTCACAAACTGTGACAATATTTAAAAAAAAATGATGTAGAGAAGACCCTGTAAACTATGAGATATTTTCACTGACAAGTGCTGTAAAAATGTTGGAAAAAGTCATTAAAACAGGCGGGCCGGATGTGGCCCACGGGCCACATCCGGTCCTCAGCTGTGTCCAGTAATTTCTGAGGATTTAGTCTCAAATTTAAAAAAAAAAAAATTGTTTGAATATGTGGTAATAAGGATCGTGTTAGTCAAAGCAGCGAGACCCTTCACTTGACGTACTTAATTCAACCTGTTAGATTAAACATGTTTTAAAACTTCTCAGTTGAATGATTGGAATTGGCTCTGAATTTACCGATATCATGAACCACATAAATGAACTCGATTCAAAATTACAAGGAAAAAGGTCCTTTGCACATGAGTTAAATCATATTTATAATAAAAATAATTCCTTTATCTCAAGTAGAGTCTACATAACTAATTTATTCGACGATTACAGAATTTCGAAATGATCGTCCATGACATGTCCATAATCGCCTCTAGTATATCAGCTGATGGTGATCAAACCTCACCCAGTGAACTCACAACTGAAGCTTACTCACCTGTAATGCCGTCCATTGCTTTTGGAACAATTCAAGTCACTGATGAATCCCAGTGTGTGTACTCACCTAGTTGTTGTACTCACCTAGTTGTGGTTGCAGGGGTCGATACATAGCTCCTGGCCCCGCCTCTTCACTGGCCGCTACTGGGTCACTCTCCCTGCGCCATGAGCTTTATCATACCTCTTCTTAAAGCTATGAATGGATCCTGCCTCCACTACATCTCTTCCCAAACTATTCCACTACCTGACCACTGTGACTGAAGAAATACTTCCTAACATCCCTGTGATTCATCTGAGTCTTTAACTTCCAACTGTGTCCGCTTGTTGCTGTGTGTGTGTACACTCGCCTATTTGTACTCGCCTATTTGTGGTTGCAGGGGTCGATTCATAGCTCCTGGAACCGCCTCTTCACTGATCGCTACTAGGTCCTCTCTCTACCTGCTCCATTAGCTTTATCAAACCTCGTCTTAAAACTATGTATGGTTCCTGCCTCCACTACGTCACTTTCTAGGCTGTTCCACTTCCTGTGTGTGTGTGTGTGTGTGTGTGTGTGTGTGTGTGTGTGTGTGTGTGTGTGTGTGTTTCCTAAACTCAAGGATGCTTGAAATGTTTGGGTCAACATACAGAAGTGAGCAGAGATTTACTGTGGTGCAATTCAAAATTTAGATCTGCAATGATCAGTGACCACGTCAGAACAGTGTTCAGCATCAGAACCGCGTCAGTGTTCAGCATCACAACAACGTCAGAGCAGTGTTCAGCATCACAACCACGTCATAACAGTGTTCAGCATCACAACCACGTCATAACAGTGTTCAGCATCACAACCACGTCATAACAGTGTTCAGCATCACAACCACGTCATAACAGTGTTCAGCATCACAACCACGCCATAACAGTGTTCAGCATCACAACCACGTCATAACAGTGTTCATCATCACAACCACGTCATAACAGTGTTCAGCATCACAACCACGTCAGAACAGTGTTCAGCATCACAACAACGTCATAACAGTGTTCAGCATCACAACCACGTCATAACAGTGTTCAGCATCACAACCACGTCATAACAGTGTTTAGCATCACAACAACGCCAGAACAGTGTTCAGCATCACAACCACGTCAGAGCAGTGTTCAGCATCACAACAACGTCATAAGTGTTCAGCATCACAACAACGTCAGAGCAGTGTTCAGCATCACAACCACGTCAGAGCAGTGTTCAGCATCACAACAACGTCAGAGCAGTGTTCAGCATCACAACCACGTCAGAACAGTGTTCAGCATCACAACCACGTCAGAACAGTGTTCAGCATCACAAACACGTCAGAGCAGTGTTCAGCATCACAACCACGTCAGAACAGTGTTCAGCATGAGAACCACGTCAGGGCAGTGTTCAGCATGAGAACCACGTCAGAGCAGTGTTCAGCATCAGAACCACGTCAGAGCAGTGTTCAGCATCGCAACCACGTCAGAGCAGTGTTCAGCATCGCAACCACGTCAGAGCAGTGTTCAGCATCGCAACCACGTCAGAGCAGTGTTCAGCATCGCAACCACGTCAGAGCAGTGTTCAGCATCGCAACCACGTCAGAGCAGTGTTCAGCATCGCAACCACGTCAGGGCAGTGTTCAGCATCGCAACCACGTCAGAGCAGTGTTCAGCATCGCAACCACGTCAGAGCAGTGTTCAGCATCACAACCACGTCAGAGCAGTGTTCAGCATCACAACCACGTCAGAACAGTGTTCAGCATCAGAACCACATCAGAGCAGTGTTCAGCATCGCAACCACGTCAGAGCAGTGTTCAGCATCGCAACCACGTCAGAGCAGTGTTCAGCATCGCAACCACGTCAGAGCAGTGTTCAGCATCACAACCACGTCAGAGCAGTGTTCAGCATCACAACCACGTCAGAGCAGTGTTCAGCATCACAACCACGTCAGAGCAGTGTTCAGCATCACAACCACGTCAGAGCAGTGTTCAGCATCACAACCACGTCAGAACAGTGTTCAGCATCGCAACAACGGAGACAACACCGGACTAAGCAGTTTCGTTTACGCACACTACCTTTGTAATTCTTCCTACTGAAACAGCTTCTCGCATTTCCATCAACATTTTCAATGTCCAAATTGTCGACAAGAACTTGAGAGCTTATTACACATTTACAATTTTATATCGACATTAGTGTGTGGCTTGCGGAGCTTTTATCTAAACTGGTGATGTGGCCCTCCAGTCAAAATAATTGCCCACATCTGCATTAGAGGAAGGGGATAAAATACGTGGAGAGCCAAAGCTTACTAACTAGTAACCAAATCAGTGTCCACTTGGAAATTTTATGTACTGTATATCAAACCTCTAAAGATATTACGACAGAGCCACGGTTTTATTCAAGAAAGAAATGGGTTGAGTGTATTTATATCAGGAGGAATAAAGTAATTATAATGGATGAGCGACTTTGTTTTGGAGAGGTGACTTTGTGAAGAGTCTTGTAACAGGCTGTATAAAGGGAGGTAACGGTGTGAAGAGTTCTGAAAAGGCTGTATAAGGGGAGGTAACAGTGTGAAGAGTTCTGTAAAAGGCTGTATAAAGGGAGGTTAACGGTGTGAAGAGTTCTGAAAAGGCTGTATAAGGGGAGGTAACAGTGTGAAGGCTGTAACAGGCTCTATAAGGGGAGGTAACGGTCTTAAGAGTCCTGTACAAGTGTATTTACAAGAGCAGCTAGTGTAGCAGCAGTAATACATTGTTAAAGATAACAGCTAAGCTCGTAGCTTCGTTAAAAATATTAAAAGTGAAACAAAATAATTCGCTTTATTGGGAGAAAGTACAGTAGTATACAACACACAAAGAATCCTCACATAGAAGAAATAAACTTATGACAACATTTCGGTCCGACTTAGACCATTGACCATTAACTAGTCACACACACTAGTTAATGGTCAAAGTCGGACCGAAACGTCGTCATAGGTTACTTTCTCCTATGTACTTGTTATTTGTGTATTGTTCCAGTCACGGTATTGTGCCTTTGTTCTTTAAGTACAATATACAGTTGTTATAACATTCGATGACATGTTATACAGACTTGGCGACAAGCCTCTTGTTATGCAGAACATTTCTGGCAGTTTCCACCTAGCTTTAAACTCAAATGTATAATTGAATTTTTTTTTTTTTAGAATGCTATGTTTTACAATAAATAACATTTTTAACATTTATATAACATTTTTAAATAATAATTGTAACTGGAATGAAATTTTGATTACAACAAATACTGAAATAGTGGCGACAATACGTGCATGGATGTGAATGTTTATTTGATCTGGATAATCAGGTTACAACTAATATATTGTCCATTATTTAGTTAATTTACAAAGAATTTGCATCAAATTCAGGTGTTTTAAACAATATTTTTGAAGCTATTGGCAGATAGGATTTTTTTTATTTTTTTATATTTTTTTTTCTCGTAAGGAATTCAATATTTTTTAGTAACTTTTATTTGCTTAGTATCTGTGTGTTATATTGCAGCTCTCAAGAGAGAGTCGTAGCGCTAGGCTGATGTTCGTACTGAGCGTCCCGTGTACATGGTATGCACAGTAGTGTGACGGGGGGACGTGTGTTGTCTGGAACTTGTCACAGGAGGCAATACATTCGTAAGGTTCACATGTGTGAATAGATTAGCTAGTTATATCCAACAAACAGTGTGTTTCTCAAATTCCTTTAATCACGAGCACTTCACCGTAGTCAAGGTATACGTACCCTTAAAGGACTGCGGCTTTGTTGACGTGAAGAGAGTTGCAGTATCACTCTAAAGTTACGACAACGTAATTGTTTTTGTGGAAATGTTGCGATCAGAACGTGAATGTATCTACCGCTACAGGTATTAAATGGAGAGATTTTCACGCCCTTGATGGGAGATGTTCTGATGCTGGTAAAGGGATTTTGATCCTGGGGAAATCTGTCTTCCCTTTACTTTCCTGGATCAAGCATGATTACCTCTCATTCCCAACGTACTGTATGTTCCCTACGGGTTCAGCGGTTCTCCACGAGTATAATAATATCACGGACATGGAACATAATATCACGGACATGGAACACGAAAGATGTTGAGATCGATCAAATTTTTAGAGCCCTATTTCATTTATTATTGTCTTTGATTTCTTTTCTGAGAATTGTTGTCGAATTTTCTGGGGAATAATGATAAAAATAAAATAATTGTAATAACACGTATTTATTGCTGTACAAGAATAAAGATACTTAGAGCTATTTTAATTTCTGAAAATAATATTTAGTTACACAAACTTTTGAGGAGTCGCGTAATATATTAGTATGAGGAGAATGTAATAAAATATTTTTAATGTGTAAACTAGATCAAGATTGAAACATTTTATATAAATGCCATAACAGGTTCCATGAATTTAAAATATTTGTAGTATAAACCAGGTCTATAATACCGACAAGAGGAGCAAATTGACACATGAGGACCTTGTCCTGGTACAAAACAGTTTACTGTATATAGTGAAGGTACTTTTGAGAGAATCGAGATCAGGTCAGGGTCAAGTGAGAGTCATAGTGATCAGTTAAGCAGTACAGAAATGAGATCACCCGATGTCTGTGTCACAATGTTGCAGGGGCGAAACGTGGTCTTGAAACACGTGGGCTAAATTATTTGAGATATTATAACCTCCTGTTTTCTAACCTAGTTTTTGTGCTATCGTGTTTGTAACTACAATCATAGATGCTTCCCGGCACTGTCACTTCCTGAGCTCAGTTCATCAGATGATTCTTGTCGTTTCTGAGTTCATCAGATGATTCATGTCGTTTCTGAGTTCATCAGATGATTTTTGTCGTTTTCATGGGTCATGTATATATTTTTTTTCGTCTTTACTGCTGCATATGTACGGATGTTCGTTTAGGTGGACCTAGAGGCTCCTACCACTTTTCCCCAAGCTTCTGTTCGCAGTGTCAGCCAGGAATTGTGTCGAGTCCAGCTGTGGAAGCCGAGGGAGACGGAGACTGTAGAGGGTAGTTTTCTGGCGGTGGACTGTGCCGTGTCTACATCTCGGATGAAAAATAAGGGAAAGTAAAGACGTGTGAAGGGTTAAGTAACGTAAGTGAACTCTTCCTCGAGAAATTCAAGACTTCAAATAAGGATTGCTCTTAAAAAAAAAAAGCCTATTTCTATCCCTATCTTTTTTTCGAGTATAGTTTGCCTACGTGTTTTTTTTCCTCTAAATAGTTATATTGACAGTTGAGAGTTCAAATAACGAACAATATAATTCCTCAGAAAGGTGTACATATGTAAAACCAATGTGTGAATCCTTGGAGTTGCCATGGAGACTCGATTTACATAAAAAAATTAAACCATCCGTTTGTTAGCAGGTAACAGTTATTCATATGTAAAGGAGACAGTCCTGACCTGTCAACTGAATTACTATACCCATCTTGTGGGTTGTAATTAAGATACCCATCTTGTGGGTTGTAATTAAGATACCCATCTTGTGGGTTGTAATTAAGATACCCATTTTGTGGGTTGTAATTAAGATACTCATCTTGTGGGTTGTAATTAAGATACTCATCTTGTGGGTTGTAATTAAGATACCCATCTTGTGGGTTGTAATTAAGATACCCATTTTGTGGGTTGTAATTAAGATACTCATCTTGTGGGTTGTAATTAAGATACTCATCTTGTGGGTTGTAATTAAGATACCCATCTTGTGGGTTGTAATTAAGATACCCATCTTGTGGGTTGTAATTAAGATACCCATCTTGTGGGTTGTAATTAAGATACCCATCTTGTGGGTTGTAATTAAGATACCCATCTTGTGGGTTGTAATTAAGATACCCATCTTGCGGTTGGTAGGTAGTCTGTGGATCTAGAGACTAAGCAAGATACAATAGTGCTAGCAGTGTGTCCTCACCAGCCTAATCCACCAAATAGCACAGGCGTTTTCGCACGCGTTACAGTTTGTGATTTCTACCCGAAGTAAGGAACAAAATTACAATGTTTCTTATTGAAGGTTAGATTAGGGCGGCGTAAATTAATCTGTATTTGCGTATAGTTAAGAGCCAGTAATGGTATAACGTAAATGAGAGGTTTACGTCTGGCTGCGTAGAATATATCGTAGTTTCTTAGAGCTCTGGCATCCCCCACGCTCACGTGGAAGATGGATTGACTCAAGACCAATAAATGAGCAGCTCATGTCGGCTCCCTTGTGCGAGGGGCAGGCGAAAAACTCTGAACCTTCAAATATTGATATATCCCAACTTTTACCGAAGGGCGGAAAGTCTACAACGTCCCCCTATCTCCACTTTGACATCACAAATGTCAACAGTTCCCCGTGCGTGGCATTGTGAGGGAGATCCTGACATACGGGAGGGTGAGGATGTAGAAATCTACCAATAACTGCAAGTAGCAGATATTGCCATAGTAACATCCTTCCAACTCCCGCCAGGCGACAAGCTCAGCAGCTGATATCTTTCTTCTTTGCTAAGTAAATAAATTATTACAGCCAGAGGCTTTTTTTTCAGTGTACTGGAGCTTCTTTATCCTCTTCTGTTAGCCAGGTTCTGTATGAAATGCACTTTTCCATGACTAATAAGAGAATTATAAATGTTTTTCTTTAAGTCTGTGGAAGTCCAGGATTGAGGATCATCAACCAAGACAGAATTAGTTACCCTTAAATTAGCCGGAGATGTAAGGGTGACAAGGATAGATCCCCATCGATCACATACAATCGTCAAATACAGGTAACTTTTACATATTTAGGATGACTGCAAGCTGGTTCCTGTTGTCGCCTGACGCCGAGTAGACGTAGACACAGTCATTACAGCTGACTGGCAGGCAAGTTTCATGGCGTTATGGATAATAGCACTTCTATTGAGAAGAAAGTAATGACAACATAGAGACGCTTGTAGAGCAACCAGTCACTTTTTCTTTTATATAATTGGACTTTAGAGTTAAATGCATTTTTCTGGGGAAAGTCTCAACATTTGTATTAGTTACTAACCTACATAAAATATAGTTTAAATTTAATCCATCTACTAATGACGTATTAATATTTTAAATGTCGACTCGAAGCTTTCCAAGACGTGGGATGCTGGGCCCAGCTGGCAGTAACACGTGGTATGCTGGACCCAGCTGGCAGTAACACGTGGTATGCTGGACCCAGCTGGCAGTAACACGTGGTATGCTGGACCCAGCTGGCAGTAACACGTGGTATGCTGGACCCAGCTGGCAGTAACACGTGGTATGCTGGACCCAGCTGGCAGTAACACGTGGTATGCTGGACCCAGCTGGCAGTAACACGTGGTATGCTGGACCCAGCTGGCAGTAACACGTGGTATGCTGGACCCAGCTGGCAGTAACACGTGGTATGCTGGACCCAGCTGGCAGTAACACGTGGTATGCTGGACCCAGCTGGCAGTAACACGTGGTATGCTGGACCCAGCTGGCAGTAACACGTGGTATGCTGGACCCAGCTGGCAGTAACACGTGGTATGCTGGACCCAGCTGGCAGTAACACGTGGTATGCTGGACCCAGCTGGCAGTAACACGTGGTATGCTGGACCCAGCTGGCAGTAACACGTGGTATGCTGGACCCAGCTGGCAGCAACACGTGGTATGCTGGACCCAGCTGGCAGTAACACGTGGTATGCTGGACCCAGCTGGCAGTAACACGTGGTATGCTGGACCCAGCTGGCAGTAACACGTGGTATGCTGGACCCAGCTGACAGTAACACGTGGTATGCTGGACCCAGCTGGCAGTAACACGTGGTATGCTGGACCCAGCTGGCAGTAACACGTGGTATGCTGGACCCAGCTGGCAGTAACACGTGGTATGCGGACCCAGCTGGCAGTAACACGTGGTATGCTGGACCCAGCTGGCAGTAACACGTGGTATGCTGGACCCAGCTGGCAGTAACACGTGGTATGCTGGACCCAGCTGGCAGTAACACGTGGTATGCTGGACCCAGCTGGCAGTAACACGTGGTATGCTGGACCCAGCAGGCAGTAACACGTGGTATGCTGGACCCAGCTGGCAGTAACACGTGGTATGCTGGACCCAGCTGGCAGTAACACGTGGTATGCTGGACCCAGCTGGCAGTAACACGTGGTATGCTGGACCCAGCTGGCAGTAACACTTGGTATGCTGGACCCAGCTGGCAGTAACACGTGGTATGCTGGACCCCGTGGTATGGTGGAACCAGCTGGCAGTAACACGTGATATGCTGGACCCAGAGGGCAGTAACACGTGGTATGCTGGACCCAGCTGGCAGTAACAATTGGTATGCTGGACCCAGCTGGCAGTAACACGTGGTATGCTGGACCCAGCTGGCAGTAACACGTGGTATGCTGGACCCAGCTGGCAGCAACACGTGGTATGCTGGACCCAGCTGGCAGTAACACGTGGTATGTTGGACCCAGCTGACAGTAACACGTGGTATGCTAGACACAGCTGGCAGTAACACGTGGTATGCTGGACCCAGCTGGTAGTAACACGTGGTATGCTGGACCCAGCTGGCAGTAACACGTGGTATGCTGGACCCAGCTGGCAGTAACACGTGGTATGCTGGACCCAGCTGGCAGTAACACGTGGTATGCTGGACCCAGCTGGCAGTAACACGTGGTATGCTGGACCCAGCTGGCAGTAACACGTGGTATGCTGGACCCAGCTGGCAGTAACACGTGGTATGCTGGACCCAGCTGGCAGTAACACGTGGTATGCTGGACCCAGCTGGCAGTAACACGTGGTATGCTGGACCCAGCTGGCAGTAACACGTGGTATGCTGGACCCAGCTGGCAGTAACACGTGGTATGCTGGACCCAGCTGGCAGTAACACGTGGTATGCTGGACCCAGCTGGCAGCAACACGTGGTATGCTGGACCCAGGTGGCAGCAACACGTGGTATGCTGGACCCAGCTGGCAGCAACACGTGGTATGCTGGACCCAGCTGGCAGTAACACGTGGTATGCTGGACCCAGCTGGCAGTAACACGTGGTATGCTGGACCCAGCTGGCAGTAACACGTGGTATGCTGGACCCAGCTGGCAGTAACACGTGGTATGCTGGACCCAGCTGGCAGTAACACGTGGTATGCTGGACCCAGCTGGCAGTAACACGTGGTATGCTGGACCCAGCTGGCAGTAACACGTGGTATGCTGGACCCAGCTGGCAGTAACACGTGGTATGCTGGACCCAGCTGGCAGTAACACGTGGTATGCTGGACCCAGCTGGCAGTAACACGTGGTATGCTGGACCCAGCTGGCAGTAACAAGTAGTTTCTCCTGATATGAACCTTGAATCCGTTTTGTATGAGTGTCACGTGGGACGATCACTGGTCATCTCAATATAATAACTGGATCCTAACTGTTGTCGGCCTACCTAATGGATACAGGAAAATTTATGTGGTCATTTAGGCTCACGAATAATTCTTTAATGAATTATTGGACAATCCACCATCTTCAGGGAAGCAGGTATCGCTACAAGAATATACCAGGGTCCACGAGATAGAGTATGATAGTTGGGTTATTTGTACGCAAATCTACGATTACTGTTCTGAGAGTGGTGTTAGGCTATTCTTAGCTATCATACAAGTCGAAGGTGGCATTTTATTATGTTTGATATTAACTTGTGTGATATGTACAAATACTGAGTTAATTCGCAGATTGTTCAAGGCTAACCCTACCCTTTGACTACAACACAGTCCACACATATTTGTCAATAAACATGTCATACATAGTTCATTGATCTTTGAAGATACCTATAATGGTATCTCTATTGTAATTATAAGGTCTAGAGGTGTGGGATTTGATTACCGAGTCAAGTTTTGACACTGAAGAATGGAAGGTTAAGCGACCTTTACCTCCCTTGAAGTTATGTTAGCAGAAAGGGAAAATAGACTAAAAGTCTGGAAAAAAGTGCAGCAAATTAGAATACAAATTTCAGATGTGGAGGATAAGTTCAGTGAGAAAGGTACGTTAGAAAACATATAATCTGTACAGCAAGAAAATAAAGTTGAATCAGATGAATCATTTGTTTATATTAATTAAGGTGGAAAAAGAGTAGCGATGTTGGCCAAGATTCGTTTAGGTTACTTGTATAACAAATCCAAAGAGAAGAATGACAGTGTTGAGTGCGTGGAGAGGAGGAACACACTCTCATACTATAAGGTAGCGAAGAATGACAGTGTTGAGTGCGTGGAGAGGAGGAACACACTCTCATACTATAAGGTAGCGAAGAATGAGTGTTGAGTGCGTGGAGAGGAGGAACACACTCTCATACTATATTCTACAGTGAATCAGATTTAACAGATGGAGTTAATACCGCTACTGGTTATGAATAATATAAGGTTGACAATCATAGTGTAGGGTGGTATCATACCATGTGGTCTGACTGGTGTTACTGGGCATACACATCACATCTCTACTGAAAGTATATCTAGTGTGAAGTATGTCTAAGTGGAAGGATATAAACCACATAACGACAAAAACAAAGGAATGGAATTTGTATGTATCGACCACCAGCTGAGGTCCTCTAACACTGAGCTCGAAATGTAGACAACCTCTCCTTCCTGACTCAAGAAAGCGTAATAACACAATTTGCAAACAAACCACGGAACGGGTGAGGTTTAAATCCATGGCAAGTGAGTCCTAAAACTCGGGGCCGTGTGGGTACGCACTGGACTGGAGTCACTCATCACGGGTTCAAACCTCACCCGTTACGTGGTTTCTTTCCTTCCTGTTTGTATCCAGGTGGATTATATCCTAAAGACTGACAGGTGTTCATTACACACTGATGGACCATCATTAAGTACAAGCACTGAGAGTTTAATGATGAATAAGACACATGTGCAACATTTGGGTAGTATCTTTATTGTGAAGACGTTTCGCCAGTCAGTGACTTTATCAATTCACTGCAGAGGTTATTTGAAGGTGTTGAAACTAGACATAATAAAATACGATGTAATCAGTCCCTCAGCCTATATGAAAGTGTACCATTACTGCTGTACCATTATCATTGTGTACCATACCGCATTGTTCCAATCACGGTATTGTGTACCATTACTGCTACCATACCGCATTGTTCCAGTCACGGTATTGTGTACCATTACTGCTACCATACCGCATTGTTCCAGTCACGGTATTGTGTACCATTACTGCTACCATACCGCATTGTTCCAGTCACGGTATTGTGTACCATTACTGCTACCATACCGCATTGTTCCAGTCACGGTATTGTGTACCATTACTGCTACCATACCGCATTGTTCCAGTCACGGTATTGTGTACCATTACTGCTACCATACCGCATTGTTCCAGTCACGGTATTGTGTACCATTACTGCTACCATACCGCATTGTTCCAGTCACGGTATTGTGTACCATTACTGCTACCATACCGCATTGTTCCAGTCACGGTATTGTGTACCATTACTGCTACCATACCGCATTGTTCCAGTCACGGTATTGTGCCTTTTTGTGGATAAAGATAAGATAAAGATTTATTTCTTTGTAAAGGTTGCAATGTGTAATTGCAATTTTGTTTTGCTAAGTTCAAAGAAAGCCACTATCATGCCGGGGCATTTCCTGCAGGTGGCCTTAATAATGGATGGTGGCCTTAATGGATGGTGGCCTTAATAATGGATGGTGGCCTCAATGGATGGTGGCCTTAACGGTGGATGGTGACTTTATTAACGCTCATGCAAAAAGAATCTAATCTCTCCTTTCCCTTCTCTGTGGTGAATTATGACACCTGCATCGTCCACAGAAGTTGTCTGAAACAAAATGACAAATATAAGAATCTTAAGCTTAAGATTGTTTATAAGATCTTCAACTTATAATTAATAATGGTTCAGCACACATTAAATAGCTATGTCTGTATGGAATATAAGTCAAATACATTCAAGAGAAACGTCGAGGCTGTAGCCAGAAATTTGTGCCATGTTTTTAGCTTTGATTGTTATAATTGGACTGAAGCGGAATAGCCTAAAAGCGCTTATGATGTGCCTAACTGATCAATAGGAATTTTATGTGGCAGCATGTTGCGATGAGAACTCTCGACACAAAAACTTCTGGTTTTATCCCCCTGTTTTTTAAATTTCGACTATATTTTATTTCCAACCTATCCTCAAATACTTTATCATTTTTCTAATGAGCTTCCCAGCATCAGTTTTTTAACTTTTCCTGTAACTCTGGAGGTCAGGTAGGCCAGCAGAGACTTAACCAGGGAAGGAACCATCATCTGATGGGAGACCCGGGTCAGGAGACGCTGTTGATTTCTAACGAATAGTAAAAAAGTTATAAAGAATAAAAAGACACAATACCGTGGCGAGACCATTGACTCTCTTACTGTATTCCTCTATTCTCTTTATTTTATAGACTACCTCCACTTTTACTACTACTACTATTATTATTTCTTCGCCAACATTCCACACTCTGCCCCTTTTTTCACTTTCACTACTACCTTCTTATTTCTAACTCTAGCAAGCTGCCCTTCCACTACTACTACTGACTACTACAATTGCTACTATCACTACTAACTTCCACTAATAGCTACCACTACTACTACTTCCATTTTACCACTCCCGTCCTCCCCCTCTCGTGTATATTCTGGCTCCCTTCCCTTCGCCTCCTCTGTGTGACTAGTTAATGGTTAGACTAGGCTAGGTTGTTATGCTAGAGTAAGATAGTTTAGGATAGGTTAAGCTAGGAAAAGTTAGGCTAAGCTGGGCAAGGTTAGGATAGGCAAGATTAGATTATGGCAGGTTATGTTATGTTATATTAGGCTATGCTAGGTTAGGGCAGGTTATGTTATGTTAGGCTAGGCTAGATTAGGGCAGGTTGTTATGTTATATTAGGCTAGGTTAGGTTAGGCTTGTTAGGTTACGCTAAGTTAGGTTAAGCTAGGTTAGGGTGGGTTTGGTTAGGCTATGCTAGTTAGTTAGGTTAAGTTAGCAGTAGTAGCTTGCTGGCTAGAGTGATTTCTTTTGTAAACATACTGGTGACCTGTTTGCGATATCCTCTCTAAATTACTCTCCCCTATATTTCGCCTGCTGTGTAGGCGAAAAGTTTCGGAATAAAATTACCTAACTGTTGCACATATGTCTTACTTATAAACATATCGGTATTGTATACCATTTTCAGATTTACTCTTCCATGCTGAGTGTGACCTCAAGAAGCGGCCTCGACCTCTCACCCTCAAACACAAGTCAGGTCTTAGAATCTTGAGCCACTGCTAATCTCTCAAGACTTGGTTGACTTTTTTTTGCGACTGCGGAAAAGTTTGTAATCACCAGCTGTGAACTTTGGTCACCAGCTGTGAACTTTGGTCATCAGCTTGCAGCGTCTTCTTAAAGGTTCATCGTGGCAGTGACATTGATGCACTTGATCTGGCCTCCCGAGTCATGCCCCACTGGCTTTCCAAAGAGTTGTGTCTGTCTTGGACTGGTCTTGGAGCCTCTTGCGCCTCACTTGGAATATCCTCTCCAGCATTGCTTCGCTGACCTCTTGTTTAGTCATTTTCCTCATCGGATTCTGTTCAGTTATACTTTTTTGTTTCAAACTGTGTATGAATAATCATGGCTATTATTGACTCTGTAGATAGCTTTCTCTTGTTTAGTTTTAATTGTTCTTCACATTTCCTTCTTCATCCTCCCTTTTTTTTCCCTCTCCTTTATCTTCCTCATCTCCGTCATCCTCCTATTCCCTGTCCTTCAGTCTTATCCACTCCTCTACTTCATCTTCATCCTCCTGTTTCTCTTTCGATCTCCGCCCTATTACGCTGTCTACACTTGCCCTAACCTGCTCATCATTTTTTTTTCCTCTTCGCTTTCTTTCCCATCTCCTGTCTTTCCTCTCTCCTTACCTCTATCCTTTGTTCCTGTCGTTTCTGTCTTGCTTTTCCTTCCAACTTCTCCCCTCTCCGTTTCGCTCTGCGTCTCCTTTTTGCCTTTTCAACTCTTGCTTCTTCCCTAGTTTCTTCGGCTTGACTTCCTTTTCTAACCTCTTACCTCTTCCCAGGCATGATTCTTCCTTCCCTCTTCTCCTGCCTTTTCCCTCGTCTCCCTTGTTTTGTTTTTCTTCCTCCTTCACTCGAGGGAGAATGCAAGAATAGCGAATAATTGGTCTAATTAGTGAAGTGAGTTGAGTGGGTAAAGAGGAAGTGGGAGGTGGAACGGCCTCCAGCAAGGCCTCGCTGATCCTCCAGCAAGGCCACGCTGGGCCTCCAGCAAGACCACGCTGGGCCTCCAGCAAAGCCACGCTGGGCCTCCAGCAAGGCCACGCTGGGCCTCCAGCAAGGCCACGCTGGGCCTCCAGCAAGGCCACGCCGGGCCTCCAGCAAGGCCACGCTGGGCCTCCAGCAAAGCCACGCTGGGCCTCCAGCAAGGCCACGCTGGGCCTCCAGCAAGGCCACGCTGGGCCTCCAGCAAGGCCACGCTGGGCCTCCAGCAAGGCCACGCTGGGCCTCCAGCAAGGCAACGCTGGGCCTCCAGCAAAGCCACGCTGGGCCTCCAGCAAAGCCACGATGGGCCTCCAGCAAAGCCACGCTGGGCCTCCAGCAAGGCCACGCTGGGCCTCCAGCAAGGCCACGCTGGGCCTCCAGCAAGGCCACGCTGGGCCTCCAGCAAGGCCACGCTGGGCCTCCAGCAAGGCAACGCTGGGCCTCCAGCAAGGCCACGCTGGGCCTCCAGCAAGGCCACGCTGGGCCTCCAGCAAGGCCACGCTGGGCCTCCAGCAAAGCCACGCTGGGCCTCCAGCAAAGCCACGCTGGGCCTCCAGCAAGGCCACGCTGGGCCTCCAGCAAGGCCACGCTGGGCCTCCAGCAAGGCCACGCTGGGCCGCCAGCAAGGCCACGCTGGGCCTCCAGCAAGGCCACGCTGGCCCTCCAGCAAGACCACGCTGGGCCTCCAGCAAAGCCACGCTGGGCCTCCAGCAAGGCCACGCTGGGCCTCCAGCAAGGCCATGCTGGGCCTCCAGCAAGGCCACGCTGGGCCTCCAGCAAGGCCACGCTGGGTCTCCAGCAAGACCACGCTGGGCCTCCAGCAAAGCCACGCTGGGCCTCCAGCAAAGCCACGCTGGGCCTCCAGCAAAGCCACGCTGGGCCTCCAGCAAAGCCACGCTGGGCCTCCAGCAAAGCCACGATGGGCCTCCAGCAAAGCCACGCTGGGCCTCCAGCAAGGCCACGCTGGGCCTCCAGCAAGGCCACGCTGGGCCTCCAGCAAGGCCACGCTGGGCCTCCAGCAAGGCCACGCTGGGCCTCCAGCAAGGCCACGCTGGGTCTCCAGCAAGGCCACGCTGGGCCTCCAGCAAGGCCACGCTGGGCCTCCAGCAAGGCCACGCTGGGCCTCCAGCAAAGCCACGCTGGGCCTCCAGCAAGGCCACGCTGGGCCTCCAGCAAGGCCACGCTGGGCCTCCAGCAAGGCCACGCTGGGCCTCCAGCAAAGCCACGCTGGGCCTCCAGCAAGGCCACGCTGGGCCTCCAGCAAGGCCACGCTGGGTCTCCAGCAAAGCCACGCTGGGCCTCCAGCAAAGCCACGCTGGGCCTCCAGCAAGGCCACGCTGGGCCTCCAGCAAGGCGCAAGGCCTCGCTTATAAACAGTTTTCTACAAACTCTGTGGTTCGTTTTGTTTGTTGCAGTTGTACGTTATTTGCTGCAGTTTTTGTATAAATTATCCTTTTTAATAAATGTAGACGATTGCGTATGTAATAGTAACGCAAGCCTTGTTGTATGGGAAACCTTAAACTGCAACAGATACTGACCCCAGAATGGAAGAAGTCTTCTAGCTCAGACTGACCGATTTCTTAACCTTAGTCCAGAAGTCATCCTGTTGTGATAAAGGGAGAAAAATAATCGTGCGTGTTGGGTGTGTCAGGTAAACAGTTCTTGATCTATCAATGTAATGTATCGTATTAATCAGGGTAGCCACACACAAGCCCATAGAGACATCAAAGGGATGACTTTCACACTTGCACTACAGGCTTCCCACTTCTCTTTTAAGAATGACAATGACATCATAAGAATGACAATGACATCATGGCCACCTAGCTCGGCCATTGCCACCTAGCTCGGCCATTGCCACCTAGCTCGGCCATTGCCACCTAGCTCGGCTATTGCCACCTAGCTCGGCCATTGCCACCTAGCTCGGCCATTGCCACCTAGCTCGGCCATTCCCACCTAGCTCGGCCATTGCCACCTAGCTCGGCCATTGCCACCTAGCTCGGCCATGGCCACCTAGCTCGGCCATTGCCACCTAGCTCGGCCATGGCCACCTAGCTCGACCATGGCCACCTAGCTCGGCCATGGCCACCTAGCTCGGCCATGGCCACCTAGCTCGGCCATGGCCACCTAGCTCGGCCATGGCCACCTAGCTCGGCCATGGCCACCTAGCTCGGCCATGGCCACCTAGCTCGGCCATTGCCACCTAGCTCGGCCATTGCCACCTAGCTCGGCCATGGCCACCTAGCTCGGCCATTGCCACCTAGCTCGGCCATTGCCACCTAGCTCGGCCATTGCCACCTAGCTCGGCCATTGCCACCTAGCTCGGCCATGGCCACCTAGCTCGGCCATGGCCACCTAGCTCGGCCATGGCCACCTAGCTCGGCCATGGCCACCTAGCTCGGCCATGGCCACCTAGCTCGGCCATGGCCACCTAGCTCGGCCATGGCCACCTAGCTCGGCCATTGCCACCTAGCTCGGCCATGGCCACCTAGCTCGGCCATTGCCACCTAGCTCGGCCATTGCCACCTAGCTCGGCCATTGCCACCTAGCTCGGCCATTGCCACCTAGCTCGGCCATGGCCACCTAGCTCGGCCATGGCCACCTAGCTCGGCCATGGCCACCTAGCTCGGCCATGGCCACCTAGCTCGGCCATGGCCACCTAGCTCGGCCATGGCCACCTAGCTCGGCCATGGCCACCTAGCAGGCACTGTACTTCCCACCTCCAAAACTCTAATTTTAGTTAAACTCTTGTTTTCAATCCTTTCGTATAAATAACTATACTCTCACTCCCATGTTACTTATAATACTGAAAATGGCTTTTCTTCTCTCGCTTAGATAATACATGATAGCTAAAAGGACACCAGTGCAACTAATGCGACATTTTATTGTGGCAACGTTTCGCTTGACGAAGCTCCTGGAGAGCGAAACGTTGCCACAATAAAATGTCACATTGGTTGCACTGGTGTAGTTATACCTAACATATTGTCGGTAATTCTACCAACATTATTACATGATAATGCAAACTGGCTGTTCAAAACCAATTTAACATCATCCATATGTATTGTTATATTCCTAGTTGAGCACTAAACCCTCATCCCCTACTCCTTACAAAGATTCCAGATTTATAGACATTGCCTTGTCCTGTTCCATCCTTTCTATGAGACAAGACTATCTCGCCAATCCATCTTCAGTGTTATTTTTAATTAGGCTTTTCATGCCACCATTCCTTATTTTCTGCATAATGTTCACACCACACATTAATCTCAAATACAAAATTTCCATATTCTCCAACTTCTTTGTTGCTTTACTCGAAGACAACTTTATTCTTGCAAAGAGGCTAGTAAAGCCTTACTTAAAATTTATTCCTTAAATTTATTTTTTCCGATGACCCCCTCAAGACTCTTGTTTCTCTTTCCCTCATTTATTCTGGTACTTCTTCACCAGTTTCATCCTTTATTACACAAGTAACCCGCACAAAGGAGAATAAAACTTATGACGACGTTTTGGACCGGCTTGAACCATTAACGTATAACTAATAATGGTGCAAATCGTACCGAAGTTTCGTCATAAGTTTCATTCTCTGTGATGGTTATTTGTGAACTGTTCCAATCACAGTATTGTACCTTTTTGTTCTTCATCATGTAGGTCTTCCAGAAGGACTGACATCCGTTAACTGTGACAACTGCATTATATCTGCTGCTTTATCATTCGTTAACACTAGTATCCACTTCTTTCAGTAATAAAGGTAGAATTACTGACTATGTTAGATAAAAAGGTACATGTGCACTGCTTTTGTAACCACTTATACAAATATATTAATTAATAAAACTTTACACTATTGTGTCTGAGGCCACGTTTTATGGATAATATTTTCTTTCCCATATACTCTACCCCGAGCCTTACTATTATCATAAAACTTTTCTACAGCTTTCAGCAACATGCCACCTGTTCTATACATCTGCCCGATTGATCATGAGCTCGCTCTATCGTACGCCTTTTTTCTTCCTCCATGGATAATGTTCTTTGTCTCCACAGATGCCTCAGTGCACCATTTACCTTTTTCCTCCTCGATAATTCTGTTGTTCACCTCATCGTCCATAGACCCATCAGCTGACAAGTCCACTCCCAGATATGTGAACACATTCACTTCCTCCAGACTCCCTCCCTCCAATTTGATATCCAGCTTTTCGTTATCTGTACTTCCCTTCAACCCTTCCTAATATATCTGATGAATTTTGTATTACCATCATCACTTTCTTATGTTCACTTTTAATTTCTTTTTACGTACCCTCCCAAATTCGTCTACAACCTTTGCAACTTATCTTCAAAATCTCCCAAAAGCACCGTGTCATTACGTGATGTAGGTCAACTGAGATCACAGGCTGACCTCACCAACCAGTCTAAATTGTCACACTCCTTGCCTTGGCAGGGAAGACTACGGGCGCCGTCTCGGTCTCAGGTCTTTTGTTTTTGACGGAGTGGTTAGTGACTCTGGCGAAATCTACCTTTGGTGTGAAAATACGTGGTGTGACCTATGGAGGGTGAACCCCCAATACCTGGGGTTAATGGGGGATGCAGGCAGGACGATATAAGCTTTAGGACACAGCTAGAGAGGAAAGAAGAAGAACTAGAGAGGAGATTCTAGCGGAGCTGCTGCCTGTGTGCAGAGTTCTGGGAGAGGGCTGCTGGAGAGTCTCTGGAGGAGAGGCTGTTGGAGACACTGGGCAGAGTACTGACTTGGAGCAGTGCTCGTACTGTGTAGGTCTTGGAATCTCTGGCTAGAATCTGACGGAGTTCCTGAGGTGAATTGTCCCTCTGATCTTATTGTAAATAAATATTCTGTTTCGTCAGATAAATTGTAACCCTAGTCTCACTGCTTATGTATGCCATCCCCATTTATTTAAACCTAACAGTGTTCTCCTGTTCCCAAATATATTATTGTACAAGGACTTAATAATAAATTGTGTTATTCACTGTCCCCCATTATTTATTTATTTAATTTATTTTAAGTACTGAGGAGTGAGTAGTGTAGAGTTACTAAGAGGTAATGGTGTAGTCACCACTGACCTGTCACATTACCTACCTACCTACCTTCTTCCCTCCCACTCCTCTCCTCCCACTTATTCCTCTTATCGTTATTATTATTACCTGGATTCCCTTACCCCCCTACATGACAAGCACCAAGAAGCAGCTACGACAACTTATATATATATATATATATATATATATATATATATATATATATATATATATATATATATATATATATATATATATATATATATATATATATATATGGACAGGCGATCTTAACAATGTAAGACAAGCCACGGGGGAAGTAAATCTTGAGGTGAATGTCTGCTGCTGGTGTCAACCTACGCTACGCTTCTCTGGGAAAAAACTTCCCCTCAATCCTTCAGTTGCTGCCTTGCAACATTGCATAGCTCCTGATGACGCACTGAGAAGTGGGAAAGTACTTCGAGTTTCCATGGTGCAAATATCCTGATGGAACCACCGCTCTCCTTGTTCCTCACTGTAGTCCCCACAATTGTTGGGAAAATAGTCAAGATGTGAGTGCAAAAAGTGCATCTTCACACTCATTCTCGACCCAAGTGTTGGAAACTTGAAATCAAGTCTTGGATCATTTTTCCATATTCGGGGGAGCGTCTGTTTTCCAGGAAGTTGTGGACAATCTGCTTGAATGAAAACCAGGCATTCACCTCGACACCTGCTAATGCTTCATCAAAATGCTTATCCTTCATCAATTCCCGAATCTGAGGGTCAACAAAGATTCCTGCCTTTAGCTTGCCTTCACTTATACGAGGAAACTTTGACTCCAGGTACTTGAAAGCAGTTCCATTCTTGTTCAAGGCCTTCACAAAATTTTTCATAAGCCCTAATTTGATGTGGAGTGGTGGCAGTAGAATTTTCTTGGGGTCAACTAGTGGCACAGTTTTCCCAGTGATTTCCGGATAAGAAGCTGGTTCTTGGTATCCAGTCTTTTTGTTTATAGTGCCCTACTATCCCAAAGACACAGAAAACAGGGATACTTGGTGTATCCGACTTGAAGATCTAGTAGGAGAGCAATAACTTTTAAATCACCACAAATGAGAAAATTGTGATTCTGGTACTTGATTGCAGATGTTAGTGTCTTCATATTTGCGTAAGTTTCTGACATTTGCACAATATAGCCAATTGACACAGATGCAGCTGTGTTGCCATTGTAGAGAAGTACAGCCTTTAAACTTCTTTTAGAAGAATCAATAAAGAGTCTCCATTCATCTGCTGTGTATGACATCCACATGTATTCAATAAGGCCAGAAATATTTGAACAGAAAACTAAAGATTCATCTTTGTCAAAGAACTGAGTGAATTCCGCTTCACGATGACGGTACTAAGTGAATGTTGTTCCAGGAGCTAGAGGCCTGTGTTCCTTCAGTCTAGAGCCAAGTAACTGTGCACTTTCTTTTGGAAGGTTAAGGTTTCTCACCAAGTCATTGAGCTCAACTTGGTTGAAGGGTTTGGGATTGTCATTTGTTGGTGGTTCATAGTCTACTTCCATCTCCTTAGAATCACTGGTATGAGGCTCTGATGAAATTTGTCATGTCTCAGGTGGCACAAGTACAGGAATATCTTCAGTGTGTGGAACAGACCTTATTGCTGAAGGAATAATCTGAAAATAAAGAAAAATATATTAGATTTAACATTTAAGACAATATAAGGTAAGCATTTTAATTGGTAATATACCATTTTCTCATTTACTTTTACGAAAAGAGAAAAGTAACGTTTCCGTATAACTTGACAACTTGATGTGATAGAGATGAATAAAAAATACAATAAATCACTATTTTCCATATATATATACTGAAAAAGATACCATAGTCCATAAAAAAATCATGCAGACCAGTGTTAGCAAGAGCTCGTTTAAAATTAAGTCCGTTCTAAAAAATTCTCTTATATATTTAAAGATATTTTATTTTCATTTATGTTAATATAAAAATTAATGATTTAATACCAAAAGAACCTTAGGTAATTTACCTAACCTTATTATAACAAGAGCAATTTAATTTAGCCTAATCGAACTAAATATATTTGATTTAAGTTTATAATTTAATAATAAACAAACACAATGAAATATATTTTTTCGTTAGGTTCAGAATGATTTTTGCCAAATTATTGCATACACAAATTTTTGCTTGCCCCATTCAGCAAGAAATGTGTTGCTATTTAAGCCAAAAACGCAAGTTTTACGTAACATTGGAAGTTCTGCTCAAGAGTATTTATGGTGGCGACGGGCTCCTGATCCCAGGGATCCCATCTCTACTCATCTTACTCTGATCAATCTTGAATTCCTGCCATTCCATAGGCGCTGTTTGACCCCTCTACGCGCTTCTCCAGATTATAACAATAAAAATTTACAAGTCCTGAGGCATCCTACATTATGTAATTAATTAAAAATACTTTGGCGTGAAGTGCGATTAATTTTCCCCCAAAGTTTGTTGAGAAACTCCGCCTAGGGCACTGCTTACGTGTTAACAAAT
Organism: Cherax destructor; assembly: GCA_009830355.1. NCBI lineage: Eukaryota > Metazoa > Arthropoda > Malacostraca > Decapoda > Parastacidae > Cherax > Cherax destructor. The sequence goes on along the minus strand of WNWK01011117.1, from coordinate 2,457 downwards.
TTACATATATTCGCAGTGTGCTGCTACCCTTCTCTGGTGTGTCTGGAGTCACGTGACCTCGGTCAGCTGTCGCGCTCAGCTGACTGGCAGACGCTGTTTTTTTTCCTTGTAATATTTATTTAACTGGAGGAGCGTTAAATCCGTAAGGGTATACTACAAAGCCTTGGGGGATGCGAGTCAATCAGTGTGGATTCAGAGAAAGGCAGGACAGCTCCAGTTCATTAGTACCTCCAGTGAAGGTTATATTTTTCTATGAACAGCCATTGGGTGGAATTAAGCTTATAAAGCTTGAATTTATAAGTGATTAAACTTGTAAAGCTTGACCTTATAAAAGTGGCTGTGTGGATAAAGTACTGCGTACTTTGGTACAGTGTGTAGGTTCGACGAATTATGGACTGACTGTGTGTGTGTGTGTGTGTGTGTGTGTGTGTGTGTGTGGTGCCATGTAGGTAAAACTGGTCAATTAGCAAGAACTCGTTTAAAATTAAGTCCTTTCTAAAAATTTCTCTTACACTTTTAAAGATATTTTTTTTAATTTATGTTAATGTAAAAATTAATGATTTTGTACCAAAAGAACCTTAGAAAACTTACCTAACCTTATTATAACAAGCGCAATTTAATTAGGCTAATCCAACTAAATATATTTTAGATAAGTTTACAATAATTCAGTAATAAACACAATGAAATGTATATTTTTTCGTCATATATGTCGTGCCGAATAGGTAAACCTAGCTTAAATAGCAACGCTCTTCTTGCCGAATAGGGCAAGGGAAAATTTGTGTAAGAAATAATTTCGAAAAAATCATTCTGAACCTAACGATTAGGTTTTAGGCTAAATTAAATTGGGGAAAATTAAATTAAATTGGGCTAAATTAAATTAAATTGGGCTAAATTAAATTAAATTAGGCTAAATTAAATTGCGCTTGTTATAATAAGATTCTTTTGGTAGAAAATTATTAATTTTTTACATTAACATAAATTAAAAAAAAAATCTTTAAAAGTATAAAAGAAAATTTTAGAAAGGACTTAATTTTAAACGAGTTTTTGCTAATTGACCAGTTTTACCTACATGGCACGAAACACACACACACACACACACACACACACACACACACACACACATTACGCCCCCGGTGGCCCAGTGGTAAAGCTCTTGCTTCACGCACGGAGGGGCCGGGTTCAATTCCCGGTGGGGCAGAAACATTTCGAAGTGTTTCCTTACACACACATACACACACATACATACAACAGGCCTAGTGTCTAATTGACATGTGCCTAGGACAAAATGGTAACTAACAGACGCAGGCACAGCAGTCACGCGCGTTTTGAGCTCCGCTAAATTGGGTCGTATTGGGTGGTCCTAGGGGTAATCCGAGTGCAACAAACAGGCGTGGGCATAGGCTAAAGTGTCATACTCATTTAAAACCAAAAGCAGGAAATACGAGTGATCCCAGAGGAAGAAAGCACAGTAAATAGTGGAAGTGCCAGTGAGGGAGGCGTTGATAGGCCTAACAGTGGTTGCCACACAGCAGGAAGTCGAGAATTTATCGTAGTGAACTATAATGCAGTGGGGAGCATATCTACTGGAGGCACCCAAGAAAGGAAGATAAGTGCAAGGCAAGCAGTGAACAATACGGTGATTGCATAAAGTGAGCCCAATAGAAAAGAAACGAAGAGGTAGTACCCAGCAGTACCCAGCAGGGAGCCACGCCAGGAGAATACCCACAGCAGACATCGAATGTAATGTACAAATTCCTAGTTGTGGTTTGCAGGTTTGCAGGTTTCTGGCCCTGAGTTGCTGAAGCTGTGGGACAAATCCCTGCTCGTAGGAGCTGAATTCATAGTATAGTTCATAGTTCGGAAGACAAGTCAGGGCGCAGGGCTACCAACCAAATGTACACACGTGTACGCACGCCACACACACATACACTTGAAGTAGTCAGGATATAGACATAGTACCATACAATTGTTCGTGTAGTAGCAACAATATTATTACCAGTTTATAAGTAGCAACTTTTAGTAGCAGGGCTTAGTAAGATTACAGAATTAGATTTACAATAGATAAACACTGTGTAAGAGGTGCCAAGACGCACACACACACGTACACGCTTGAAATAGCCAAAGTGTAGTAGACCATACAGCTGTTCTTGTATTAGCAATTATATTTTTATCAGTTATATAGGAAGTAGTATTCTTTTTAGTTATTGTAGCTAAGTAAGGTAGGAAGAAAATTCAAATACGTGGGCGGAGTGCAGGCGCGGTGAGCCAGAGGTAAACATACACACGCCACACAGTGAGGACAGGCGCGCACACACACACGTACACACATACACTCGGTTAGGCTAGCATTGACCAGTAGACCACTACCCATTTCACTACAAACCCTGTAATCCTCCCACGCTCACGCACACACAACACACACACACACATACGCTCACACACACGCACACACTCTCT
>WNWK01011116.1:0-66285 GCA_009830355.1 Cherax destructor | reverse complement strand
TGTGTGTGTGTGTGTGTGTGTGTGTGTGTGTGTGTGTGTGTGTGTGTGTGTGTTAGTATACTCACCAAAAATACTTACCTATATGTTGGTTGCATGGTTGATTCTCAGTTCCTGGTCCTCTGCTTGGCTGGTTGCTACTTGATTTACATTATTCTGGCTACAAGAATCTTATCGTACATCTTCTTAAAACTCTGTATGGATGCTCACTCTTTAGATTGTTCTTCTTCCTAACAACCTTAAATCTGAAGAAATACTTCCCAACATCCTTATGACTCATCTCTGATTTCAACTACCAGCTTTACCCTCGTGTTCCTGTTTGCCACATGTGAAACATTCTGCCCCTATTTACACTGTCAATTCCTCCAGTATATTGTACTCCAGAGTCACCGGGAGGAGTTCCCATAACCTACCACTGGGACTAGTCTTGTTGCCATCGCGGAGAGTTTCAGGGATCAACGCCCACGCGGTCCGGTCTGTGACAAGGCCTCGTGGTGGACCAGAGCCGATCAACCAGGCTGTTACTGTTGGCCGCACGCAAACCGACGTAATCACCAAGGACGACAAAGTCGAGTTATTGGACCACAAAGTTATGAGCCAGACACAAATCCGAATGGAGAGGCAAGAAAATTAGCAGCAAACTTGGAAAATATCACATCACTGTATTTTGATGGTAAAAAAACCTCCACTCGTGTAATGACAAAGAATGAAAGACCAAGAAATGGAGTCCAAAGATCGTGGTGAAAGATCATTATGTCATCATGGTGGACCCCGGGCGCTGAATATCTCACTCATGTGACTCCCAAGTCAGACCATGGAAAGAAGATTGCCAAGACTATCTATACATTTCTGGTGGAACAGAAACTAACTCGTCAGCCTGTTGTATGTGTTCGTAGTGACGCAACCAACGTAAATGTCAGAGATGACAATAGAGCCATTCATCATCTTGAAAGGTTGCTTGGTCATCCGGTCCATTATTTCATGTCAGCTTCATGGAAATAAGCTGCCATTCTGGATTGTTTTCTACCACTATAACGGTAAGCCAAGTGGTCCTGAACATTGGAGAGGTCGCATTGGCAAGCAAATGAAGGATCCTCTGTCTGAGCTGCCAGTTGTTGCTTTCCAGCCAGTCAGTTTCACTGATTTCCCTACTCTGAATGACAAGGTGGCAGAGGATCTGTCCTGGGACCAGAAATACTTGTAAAGGATTTGCAAAGAGTGATCACAGGTGTGGTTGATGATGACTTGGCTGCTCTTGAACTAGGTCCACCGTGTGTGTCAAGTTGGAATACTTTATGGAGTAGGATCCTTAGGCTGTATATGGCAACATCAAGACCCAGTCAGGAGCTGAAAAGAGTTGTCATTATGATTTTAAAGTTCAGTGCTTCAGTGTGGTTCCACATCAAGCTGCACGTTATGTCAGACACGGTCCAAAGAACGTCTTCCAGTCACTGCAGTTTATGAGACATCTGAACAGTGAAGAAAAGAAGATAGTAAAGAAGACTGTTCAAAGAAATTCCTACTTTGCTGACACAGATCAGCTACTTCTTGGTATGTGTGCTGATGAAGACATGACTGTGAGAGACAAAGCTGTCTCAATGATAAGAAAAATTAATGAAGAGAATCAGCAGACAGAAGAAAGTACTGAGAGCTCTGATGAGGATGGAGAAGATTCTGCTGATGATGTTGACGAGGACTTGTTAATCTACACTGATGATGAGGATGACAGTGAATATGAAGAGAATAACAATGTGGCTCCTACTGTCAACTCAAGAAAAGTAGTGATTCCCAAACTAAAGTGACAAGCAAAGAACTATCATTACATGATTGACTGGAAGACTGAACTCAAAACTGAGTCTCCTTTCACTGCTTCTCTATTAGATCAACAGGTTCTGAAAATTATTGAGACTCCACTGGAGGCGCCCAAGTGGCCAAGCAACACTCAAGCTGTTGAGAGAGAGATAACATTGATGACTGAAGCTGCACTGAAGTCACTGGACAGAAGGCAAGAGATGAATATATTAGGCAAAGAATATTTTCCAGGAAAGTGATGCCCAAGTTCCTCACCAAGAAAGACTTCACTTATAACTTCTAATAGTTTAAAATTAAATTGTTGATAATTGGTATGACCAATGTACATTTGATTATTATCCTGACAACCAATAAATTATAACTAATTGCTTTCTATGGTGTATAATTTGACAAAAAGTCGATCGCGATGCTGCAGGGCATGAAACGGTTGGAAATTTTGCACAGAAGTTTGTTGTGACCTTACAAATAATGCCTGAAAAGTGCAGCTTACATCTCTGAATTTTGAATTTTATCAATGCTCACTAATGCCGATGCACTCTGTCCCAGGCCCAGACTCTTGGAACTCCATGTTCATCATGAACTGCAAGAAGCAACTATTACGTGCTTTTAACATTCCATGGGGAGGGAGCATGGACACAGGGGTAAAAACAACAGAGACATAGCCCCACTCCACAAAGGCGGCAGTAAAGCAATAGTAAAGAACTACAGACCAATAGCACTAACGTCCCATATCATAAAAATCTTTGAAACGGTTCTAAGAAGCAAGATCGCCACTCATCTAGATAACCATCAGCTACACTACCCAGGGCAACATGGGTTTAGAGCAGGTCACTCCTGCCTGTTCCAACTACTGAACCACTATGAAACGGTCCTGGATGCTCTAGAAGACAAATAAAACGCACATGTAGCATACGCAGACTTTGTGAAAGTCTTCGACAAGTGTGACCATGGTGTAATAGCACACAAAATGCGTTCTAAAGGAATAACAGGAAAAGTTGGTAAATGGATTTATAATTTCCTAACAAACAGAACACAAAGAATAGTAGTAAACAGAGTAAAGTCTGAGGCGGCTACAGTAAAAAGCTCTGTTCCACAAGGCACAGTACTCGCTCCCATCCTGTTCTTCATCCTCTTATCTGACATAGACAGGGAAGTAAGCCACAGTGCCGTGTCTTCCTTTGCAGATGACACCCAAATCTGCATGACAGTGTCCTCCACTGAAGACACTACAAGATTCCAGGAGAACATCAACCAAATCTTTAAATGGGCCGCAGAAAACAAAATGAAGTTCAATGAAGAGTAATTTCAATTACTCCGCTATGGAAAACATGAGGAAATTAAACTATATCTGAGTATAAAACAAATTCCAACCACACAATAGAGTGAGAAACTAATGTAAAGGACCTGGGAGTGATAATATCAGAGGATCTCACTATCAAAGGCTACAACATTATATTAATCGCATCTGCCAGAAAATGACAGGATGGATAATGAGAACCTTCAAAACTAGGAATACCAAGCCCATAATGACACTCTTCAGGTTGCTTCTTCTATCTAGGATGGAATATTGCTGCACACTAACAGCACCTTTCAAGGCAGGTGAAATTGCTGAACTATAAAATATACCGAGAACCTAAATTATTTGGAACTGTTGAAGTTAGTTGACTTGTATTCCCTGGAATGCAGGCAGGAGAGATACATGATTAAAAACATTTGGAAAATCCTAGAGGGATTAGTACCAAACTTGCACACGAAAATTACTACCTACGAAAGCAGAAGAAAAGCAGGGGCGCCACTAGCACGATAAGAGACAACACAATGGAGGATCAGGCTCTTATCCACCATGAGGCCTGGTCACAGACCAGGCTGTGGGGGCGTTGACCCCCGAAACCCTCTCTAGGTATACTCCAGGTGTTATTATAATTATTACCTACTATAAATTTTGAATTCATATTCTCTCATTATTAAAATATTACATTATTATTATTATTATTATTTATTATTATTATAAACATAGAATAATAATGATTTATTTCAATAAAATATTTATTTCATTATAATTATTATTAATACTTATTACAAATATCAAATAATAAGCCTCACTCTTAATAAAATATTATTATTATATTATTAATATAATTATAAATATTTTGTTAATAAAAATTATTTTAATTATTATTAAATTAATATATTTATAATTATAAGAGAGTAGCAGTAGAGGTTTTACAAAGTAGAAGTGATGCAAGGAGGGAAGAGTATATGGAGAGATAAAGAGAGTGGTGAAGCAATGTAAAAATAGAGCAAATGAGAGAGAATATAAGAATATAAGAAACAGTTTTGGAGTGAGATTAATAAGTTGAGAAAGCCTAGGGAACGAATGGATTTGATAGTGAAAAATAGGAGAGGAGAGTTATTAAATGGAGAGCTAAAGGTATCGGGAAGATGGATGGAATATTTTGAGAAATTGTTAAATGTTGATGAAGATAGGGAAGCTGTGATTACATGTATAGGGCAATAATAATAATAATAATAATAATAATAATAATAATAATAATAATAATAATAATATAATATCTTTATTTCTACAAGTACATGTATAAGGTATACAGTCCTAGCTGACATCAATGACATACTACTATGTAGAAAGCCGCTTTTTATGCAGAACATTTCGAGCAAATTAGGTCAGTTTTTTTTCCCAGGATGCGACCCACACCAGTCGACTAACACCCAGGTACCCATTATTACTGATGGAGAACATAGACAATCGGTGCAAGGAAACACGCCCAGTGCTTCTATCCTCGCCGGGAATCAAACCCGGACTTTCACCGTGTGAAGCGAGAGCTTTTACCAAAAGAAGGAAAAACTGTGGGGCAGTGGGTAGAATGAAAGGAAGTAAGGCAGCTGGGATTGATGGGATAAAAATAGAAATGTTAAAAGCAGGTGGGGATATAGTTTTCGAGTGATTAGTGCATTGATTTAGTAAATGTATGGAAGAGGGTAAGGGGCCCCTCACATATGGGCGCGCGGAGTAAAATAAATAATTTATAAAATACGAAAATTGAGTTTTTCTTACCGAAAAATAGCTGATCATTCTGGCAACACCCTGGTATATTTATCATGTAATTATTCTTGATGTTCCTACAAGGAATTATAGTCATTTTTAACATGTATGGTGACGGCGCTTGTCGTAGCATGCACGTTGACATGGCAAGATTATTTTTTGTTTTCCATTATTTTTATCAATTTCTTATATTTTTTTTCTAATATAATAATAATTCACCATTTGATATCATAGGAGCGTTGTAAAGTTATCCTGGAGTAGCGGAGACCATCTTGTAAAGTTATCCTGGAGTAGCGGAGACCATCTTGTAAAGTTATCCTGGAGTAGCGGAGACCATCTTGGTCTTGCTGGACACCCAACACCAGGCCAGCTGATGTTCAACCTATAGACAGTTACCACCATTATCACCTGTGTACAGTGTCACCACTATTATCACCTATGTATAGTGTCACCACTATTATCTCCTGTGTACAGTGTTTTTTTTTTATTTATTTATTAGGACAACATCACAATACTGATACACAAAGATAAGAAGCACAATTCTTGTCAAGAACAAGATAATGGCTCAAAACACACATTGGTAATTAACTTATTAATCAAAACAATGAGTAAAGTGATACAAACTTCATGAACCTATAAAACCACATCCGCCCACACAAAAAACACACAATACATATACCACATGAGTTAAAATCAATTCCACGATCACCAACAAAGGAACAAGTCTTCCTAATATATTACAATACACAATGCTGCATTACAAAAAAAAAAAACTTAGACAGACCCTAATGCCTAGCTTTACAAAAGGCTCTGATGTCTCTGCAAATCAACGACTCGCCAGTGTCATTCTATGTACCCCCCTCCCTGATTATTCCACAAAAACATCTTCATGCTTCGTAATTCTTCCTTCTCAAAATGATACTCTTTGATAACTGTGTGTCTAATTCCCCTACCCATGTTATAAGACATAAGGAGTACCCTATCATACCGAAAGGTCTACATAACATATATACAAACAAATAGTAAACCAAAGTATTCACAGAACTTCTTAGAGCTCCCATAACGGCACACACCATTGTAGCAACACTATCAAGCTCATCAAGGTAGTAGACCTACCTCCTGTGTCATGACCCATTCTCTAAACCCACCAGGGTACAATACCCAACCCTTATTCAACAAAATAAAAGAATTAAATAGACAAAATTAACCTGACATGATTCCCCCAACCGGAGAATACATAACATTAACCCTTTACCGGGCACTCCCTGGAAAATGATAATTTCGAAATGTATTTCATATGAGTGGATAGAGTAACTCAATGTAAGGATAATGAGCCCATATAATTGAAATTCTAAAAAAAACTTTTCACGCAATTGCCAATATTCAAGGACCGTCTACAGACGGTCCTGACCGTTAAAGGGTGTCAAATTCTGAATGTTGCAAATTTGCAATTGTTAATAAAACACCAAATAAGTATTTTTCTATTTTATTATACTAATAGACAATATCAAAAACACAAATGGAACTTGTTTCCAAACATTTTGTAGGTATAAAAAATATAAAAGTGAACCAAAGAGCAACATGGACACATTGCAAAGGGATAAAACTTTCAAGTCCCATAATCCTGAATTTCCTGAGAAAAACAATCATTCTTGATCACTAATTGCTACAATGAAAGGCTATGAAGCAATTTCTTTCCTTCTTGATGCATAGATTTACCTTGCATATGGCACACAAAAATGAGGATGTGACATGATTTTTCGTTTTGCTGCAATAATTGCATGTAAATATTCTGCCTTGAACTGGCCAGTGACCTAGCATTTTATCAAACCTATCATTTTGGTCAAACCTCACACTGTCATCAGGCCTTTCTGCACGTTGGTACTGCACTGGAGATGGCAACAGGTCATCTGGTTCTGGATCTGAGTCACTTTCCACCAAAATGCAGAGATATTTGAACTTCTGTTGGAAGGGTTGACAATAGAACAATTTCTCATTGATCTGGAATGACAATAAGAATGTTCTGTACACACCCAGACCACTACAGAATTCATATATGCACTAGAAATTTGTATATAAATATTTATTTACTGAAATTTAAAATGTGGCCCTGACGGGCGGGACCGTCTGTACACGGTCCTCTTTTGTTGCACTTTTTTCAATTGCATGGTACACTCCTATTATGCATATCTAACTCCTGATATATATCTCAAAATATGCCTAAACTATTCATTTACACACTGGACACAACAATTAGTACTTACCGACATTGTAGAGAGTATAATCACAGTGTATATGAGTGGAACAAGAGCAAAAATTCGGCTCTGGGTGACTCCAAGCGAGAAGTGTTTACATTTTGGTCTCTCAACCAATGGGAAGCGAGCAGATGCCGGTCTCACTTAGCTGGAGCGACTCACAGAAGGCTTGTGATTGGTCAGATATAGAGAATGGGAACCTAGATGCGCTGGGGGAGTAGGATGACACGTGCAAAAACACGTGTTTAGGACCGTCTGTACACGGTCCTGCCCGGTCGTCGCATCACATTACTTACTGACCTGATTACACATCCCCTACACATAGGGCAGACATGTCTAAAATTATACATCCTCATTGTACTGACTTGTGACTGGTAATATTACACAGTATTATTTGAGCTACCCCAACTTTAACTGCCATGGTGCACTAACTTAGTGGTAAGTGCACTCCCTACCCTCTCCCCACCCTGTGCTCTTACTTAATGCTACATAGATCAGTGTTCCAGGATTCTTCACACAAAGTATACAATAAACATTAACCTACCTTTGCTTCAATACTGCCATAAAATGATATCTGTATTTCATATGTTCATACTACCTTAGATGGAATGTCTTTTAACACACAAGGTATGTTACTCGTAGGCCTTTACTACACAGTACTGGATTATTCCTAAATTACAATCCTATACATAATGTATAAATAATGTCATTACATTCTTAACCTAACATAGGCTTTACATATTTTAAGCCTTTACAGTTTCCAACAAATCTCGTTACAAGTCATTACATTATGTCAAAATAAAAATTCCTCCATATCCAGGAGGCCTTATTCAAACCTTTTATCTTGCTATACCCTCCACTGTGTCATAGGAAAGCCACCTCTATATTGCCCAAAAAAAAACATTAAACCCTCCCCCCCTCATCAGAAGTCCTTGATCAGTATCATACACATTCAAACCATAAACTTTCAAATTTAAAAGATCAACACTTGTCGCCCCAAAAACAGGGCATCCAAATAAGTTCTCCATCACAACCCCCCACACCCACCCACACAAAACCTTCCATTCTCTGTCAATATAAGATAACACGTACTCCCTCACACACACCCTCCTCTCCCTCCCTCTCCTCCCACCTCTAAAAGTCTTCCCACTGTCATACTTCTGTAACTGTCTGGAAAAACCTATCCCACCCTTCACCATACAAAAACCTGTTCTTGCATTTTGTTCTATACATCGAAGCCACCATAGCCTTTAAACGGACTCATCCCTGTTCCCACCGCAAAATCCATGATACATACACGTATCAACTGCCACATACATGAGAGGTCTCTTTACATCCTCATGCACCCCACCAATATCTAAACTCAGCACCCTCAAAGCGTTGATTCCTCCCTCCCCCCCATCAAATGTATCATCCCTCCCAACCATTCCCTAAGTCTCCCCAAGCTTTTGCAAAAATATACAGCATGGTATGCAGTATCCTCCACACCACACCTATCACAAATTGGCGTCACTGCTAACCCCATTTTATATAGCACTGCCCTTGATGCTACTGCCCCATGCAAAAACCTATATACCACCTCTCTCACCCTCGTCTTCAGCCGCAAACGTCGCAACCCACCCCATATTCCCCTCCAGTTATATACTGGGAACACTGCCTCCCTACCACCACATCCGCACCCTCCCCAACCCTCCCCATCGTCCTTGCTGTAACACTCCGAGGGCCTCTCACTGCCAAAATACTTCTCAGCATATCACCAGACATCAACAAATTCTTCCCCCTCCACCACCTTTTCAATTCATTCATAACTCTTTCCACTCTTCTTCCCTGGTCCCCCCTTTCCGTAGTTAGCAATACTTTACATACATGCCCATAAGATGGCTCCTTACGTTTATGAGCCCCAGACTCCCCAATCCCCGCCTTGTCATAACAACCTTCTTATTTAACCAATGCTTTCCAAAATCCCACACAAACCTCAAAACCTTTCTTTCCAATTCGATCACATCCCCACTCAACACAGGAAAAAACACCGCCACATACCATAACTTACTATACACTAATGCATTAACCTCTACTACCCTTTGCTGTAAAGTTAACTCCCCCATCCTCCACCCTCCTATCCTCCTTAAAGCCCAATCCTACAACCTCCTCAGCATTCACTCTCCGAGCCTCACGGACATCTTTCATAAAAATACCACCACAGATCTTTACCCTCCCTACTACAGTCCATCCATACCTCTTCCCCATGCCACCCCCCACCCATGAACCCACCTCCAACAATTTAGACTTAGCGGTATTAATGGCTAAACCCGTCGCCCTGCCAAAAATCTCAAGAATCCTGCCCACGTTTCTTAGACCTTCCTCACCCCCGACTAACACAGTTGTGTCGTCCACATATCCCACAATGCCAGACTCACGTCCCAGAACCTTTTTTTCCTCCCATACCCCCACCTCAATCAGGCTGTACAGAGGGTTCTGCAAGCATGCAAAAAGGATCTGCGACAAGGGACACCCCTGCCGCAGACCCTTCTCCATTCGCACTTGCCTACCCACCAATCAATTGACTTGCACCCTCACACTCGCATCCTTATACAACAACTTTGCCCATTCAAAACCTTGCTTTCTCATTATCATCCACAACATATCTCTATCAACGCTATCAAACACAGCCTTCCAATCTAAAGCCAAAACACCTCCACCCATACTATTTTCAATGAAGTCCCGTATCCTAGCATACCCCTGATTCATACTCCGTCCAGGTATACCATATTGAACAGCCTCAATCACCCTCTCTAACACCCTTTTCATTCTATTTCCTAGCACCTTAGCAAATATTTTATATTCAGCGCACATCATGGACAAGCCCCTATAATCACTAATTGTTTCTCCATGCACTGAGTTGTTCCCAAACATCCAGTCTCTTTCATACAGTTCATTAACTGTACCAGACACTCTCTCATTAACCACCAATTCTCCATATAAAAGTAGTTCGGAATCCCATCAAGACCCGGCACTTTTCTTAAACTCATGCTTTTCACATCCATCCACACCTCTTCTTCACTTATACCCCCTTCCATGCTGGTCCTATCCTCGTCTCCCAACACCTGTTGTATACCTTCCACTATGATTCCCTTCTCCCCTCCTCCACCCACACCCTTTAGAAAGTACTATTGCTAAAACCTCTGTGCCAAAAACAGACTCATAGCCTCTGTCGATTTCATCTTCTGTCCCTGGACATACCCTTCCATGTCCTCATCTACCTCCAGCCCCATCACCGTCATACCCTTCCTTCTCTGCCGAAATGACCGTAAAACAGTTGTCGAAGGCTTGTCGCCACACAAGACATCGTCCATACCCCAAGCAAATGTATCGCATTGAACCGCTCATTTTGCATCTCTCGCAACTTCCCCTTTATAACTCCCATCTCTTCCACCCTTGTGGTCGTTCCTCTCTCATAACAATGCTCAAGCTGCCCCTCCAAATATCTCTGTAAACCATATTTCCATTGCTTTTCCTCTTTTACCCTTGCCTTGTAAAAGTCCCTAATGCCCGGTTTAGCACATTGCTCCCACCATTTAAGTACAGCTTGCTCCATCTTCCCTTTGTCCCATACTTTATCCCACCATTCTTCAAAAGCATCCCTTCCCTCTCACTCCCCAAAAGCTTCACATTGAGTTTCTAATAGCCTGGGTACCATTTCACCATTCCCTCCCATCCTACCTCCACCAACACACCCCTATGATCCGAAAAGCCCACGTCTACATACGTAATCTCCCCCACAATTACCACCCGACACAAACTCTGTCCAAGCGTGCAGCATACCCCTGCCTGACAAAGGTATGATCCACACAACACCCACCCCCCACCACATCAACCATCCCTGCACTCCCCAACACATCCCTCAAAATACTTAAGACACACCCAGATTCACGGGGTTCGACATCATTCTTCCTGATAACACAGTTCCAGTCGCCCCCAAGTATCGTAACCTCAGCTAAACGTCTCATGAAATAAACTAAATAGTCCCTCACAAAATCCTTCTTTATCCTTTTATTTCTTACAGCTGGCATATATGCGCCCATGAAAGTAACTCTCACCCCCCCCATACCCTATGAACTCTGACGATCCTCCCCTCCCCTTCCTTCTCCCAAGTCAACAACTGAAAGGGACTGGACTCTCTCATAACTACCGCAACCCCTCCCTTGAAGCTTCCCGAGCTACCCGCATACACTTTATACCCATGCAACAACAAATCTCTACCATACCTGAAATTGTGCTCCTGTAAGCAGCCTATGTCCACTGCATACCGTCTCAAAGTCACTTCAACCCATTTCCTCTTTACCTCGGCTTTCAGGCTGTTCACGTTAAACGTGATATACTTGAATAAGATAGAGGTGGCTTTCCTTTTGACTTACACACTTTCTGCATCGTGATTTTCTGGGCTTCAGTAACCTAACTGTCGCCCTGCACACCCTTGGCCTTTTCTACCCACTGCACCCTCCCTAGTCCTTTTTGTGGTGCCTCCACCCATATCTCCTTGCCAGAGTTTTGGCCAGGCATCAGGACTTTGTCATCTGACACTACCATGGATCGCTTCAGCGATTCAGTACTAATATCCATGTTCGACTCACTATCCTCCCTGTGCACTGTTACCTGCACCTCCTGTATATCCAAACAGCTCAGCCCCGACACCCAGCACCCCCCCTCATCACCCATTAACTTCACCACAGCCTCACTGGCTTCCAAAACCCCTCCATCCTGGGGAGTATCCAAAAATCCCAGCAATACCTCCGGTAATGCAGCATCAATATCCAAATCTACATCACTCCTCTGTACTTCTGTCTCCACCACCGCTGCGTCCTGCAACACAGTTGGCAAAGTACGACATATCTCCTCAGTGCCTTTCACAATCTCACTCCATGTGCCTTTGGGCGCCACGACCACTTCCTCAATCCGTACAGTAGGCTCCACATCCTTAACCTCCACCACATTCCTTGTACCATATTGCTGTCCCTGCCTCCTGTCACACTCTGCAGCAATATGTCCATAGGAACCACAGAGTCTTCATGTCCATCTTTGACCTGTGTAGGTCACATAAACTTGAGTCCTAAACACTTCCATGACCACAAAAGACTGTATGAGCCACCTCAGGGTCATCTTGAGGGTAAAGGAACCCTCTGGGATTCCCTCATAGATTTCGTCTGTCCATCGTCCCATCGTTGCATAGCGGATGACGCCGTAGTCCTTGAAAACATGCTGGATGTCTTGCTCATCTGCTTCGAACGATAAATTAACAATTTTACCCATGTATAGTGCTTAGAAACAACTTTGAGTTTCACTTCCAAGGTAGCATTGATAAGCATGCATACTTCCTCATATTTCTCCACCAACCTCTCATAAACTCCAGTGGACGACAGCTTCACGAAGATTCTTGTACTCCCATTAAACGCAATCCCATATATTTCTTCATTATCTAATCCATAAGTGTCTCGTAGAATGGTGGGCAAGACAACAGCTGCAGTCGAAGGGTACACAGTCCCTTTTACCAGCTCAACACATACAGTGTTTATCCTCCTTCTGAACGTCGTCGCCATTTTGTAGAGAAAATATCCAAGTTCACTATTGTCACCACCAGAGGCCAGCACTAGACAACCTGCTGCGGCGAGAGAGATTTGGTGGGAGCAAATGGTCCACCACAATAAACTAGCCGCTCAGGCAGTCTGAAACTGCTCAAAGCTGAACCATAAAAAAATAATAGTCTTCAAGAGTTTTATGACTCACTCAACATGTTCTCTGGAATAGTAGTCTATCTGCAAATAGAAGTAGAAACTGGATATTTAATAATTAAGCCAGGTGGACTTGCCTTGCCAAGTCCCACCATAGCGGGACACCTACACCAACACTTGTGTTCACAAACCAGCACAGCGGGACACCTACACCAACACTTGGGTTCACAAACCAGCTTTCTACGAAAACGCTAACAAATGTATGTGGTGAAAAATGAAGCAATGATAGGTGCCCACCTTGTGAAGTTTGTTTCAGTTCAGTTACACACACAGACAGCTGCACAGGCTTGTTACTCTGAGAAAGGTTTTGGGGTTCAACGCCCCGCAGCTCGGTTTCAGACCAGGCCTCATGGTGGATCAGGGTCTGATCAACCAGGCTGTTACTGTTGGTGGCATGCAAATTAATGTACGAACCACAGCCCAGCTGGTCAGGTACTGATTTTAGATGCCTGTCCAGTGCCTTCTTGAAGACAGAAAGGGGTCTATTGGTAATCCCCTTATGTATGATGAAAGGCAGTTGAATTAGTCTTGGTCCCCACACACTTATTGTGTTGTCTCTCGGTGTACTCGTGGCGCCCTTGCTTTTCACTTGGGGAATGTTACATCTCCTGCCGAGTCTTTTGCTTGCATAGGGAATGATATTCGTGTGCAAGTTTGGTACTAATCCCTCTAGGATTTTCCAAGTGTATATTATCTTGTATCTCTCTCGCCTACATTCCAGGGAATATAGATCAAGGGCCTTCAACCGTTTCCAGTAATTTAGGTGCCCTATTGTACTTATGTGTGCCGTGAAAGTTCTTTGTACACTCTCTAGGTCAGCAGCTTCGTCTGCCTTTAAGGGGGCATTTAGTGTACAGCAGTTTTCCAGCCTAGAGAGAACAAGCAATTTGAAGACAATCATCATGGGCTTGGCATCTCTAGTTTTGAAGGTTCTCATTACCCATCCTAAAATTTTCCTAGCAGATGCGGTAAAAACATTGTTGTACAAGAGTGGTATACAATACCGACAAGATGAAATTAAGACACATGTGCAACATCTGTTTATATTTATAGTAGACGTTTTGCCATCCAGTGGCTTTATCAATGTCCTAGAATTTTGTATTGATAAAGCCACTGGATGGCGATACGTCTACTATAAAGATACCCAGATGTTGCACATTTGTCTTAATTTCAAAAACATTGTTGTGGTCTTTGAAGGCGAGATCCTCTGACATTATTACTACCAGGTCCTTCAGATTAATTTTTTGCTCTATTGTATGGTTAGAATTTGCCGTATACCCTGATACAATTTTAATTTCCTCAAGTTTTCCATATCTGAGTAGTTGAAATTTCTCTTCTTTCAACTTCATGTTGTTTTGATTGGCCCATTTGAAGATTTGGTTTATATCAGTTTGGAGTCTTGCAGTGTTTTCGATGGAGGTCACTGTTATGGCAGTCAAGGTGTCATCAACAAAGGAAGACATGGAGCTATGGCTTACATCTCTGTCTATGTCAGATATGAGGATGAGGAATGGGAGCGAGTACTGTGCCTTGTGGAACAGAGCTTTTCACTGTAGCTGCCTCGGACTTTACTCTGTTTACTATTACTCTTTATGTTCTTTTTGTCAGGAAGTTATAGATCCATCTACCAATTATTCCTTTAATTCCTTTATCATGCATTTTGTGCACTATTACACCATGGTCACACTTGTCGAAAGCTTTTGCAAAGTCTGTGTATACTACATCTGTATTTTGTTTATCCTCTACAGCATCCAGGACCTTGTCATAGTGGTCCAGTAGCTGGCACAGACAGGAGCGACCTGCTCTAAACCAGTGTTGCCCTGGGTTGTGTAACTGTTGGTATCTAGGTGGTTAGCGATCTTGCGTCTTAGAACTATATCGATATGTTATTTGGCGTCTCTTGGTAGCGGGAATGCAATGATAAGGCTTCGGAGGCTTCTTACTTTATTAGGAATAAAGTGTGGAGTACACAGACTGTGTGTTAGTGGCCATGGCCCAGGTGGGTCATGCGCCTTGCGAGGGAGAGAGGGAGCTTGCCTGTTGTCTGAGTAAAGGCAGCTGCGTGAGTGAGAAAGGAACAATGTGGAGCTGACTGAGGTGAGTATAGGCCTATAGGTGGCAGCACAAGCATGGTGCGAAATATAAACTCAGCTGGCAGACAGCATGGGCTGTCTATGCAGACAGTACAGGCTGTCTACATCGCTTGGACACGCGCCCATGGTCGACCTTGACCATGACTGGCAGTAAAAAAACTCGCTCTCTCTCTCGCAAGAACAGGGCACAGAACACAAGAAAAACGTATATATATGCATAAACATATGGACATAGAAAAAAAAACTTCCTCCAGAGAGGGAAGAAAAAAAGGGTGTGCTTCATGGTCTAAGGCAGTGAGCGTCGATGCAGTACTGCATGCCTTCCTTCGTCTGGACATGTACTGCAACACGGGAGGCATAGCTGTGCTGCTGTGACGTAACAGGGTACGATCTCCTCTGGGACAGTGAAGCAGTCATCGTAGTAGTCGCTGCAGGGTTCACTCAACCTGGGGCACAACCTGTTGGTGCCCTCGAGTTAGGCATCGTCAGTAGTCGCAACAGGACTGGACTGGCAAGCGACTCAGGAGGATATTTCTTGACTAGTACTGTCGCTGCTGGCGAGTGTGGAGTGAGTCGTGACAGGGACGACTCAACGAAACATCTGGAGGTCGTAACAGCATACACCTTACTGCAGTGAGTGGGCTAGCAGTCAAAGTGACATCAACTTTGTGCAGGCTGCTCACTGAAGCTGTGACACGAGGCTGACAGTCGCCTGTTGACAGGCTTAACTGCGGCTTGATGAGTGTCACTCTCTCGACAGTTGAAGCTACAGCAGAGGATGGTCTAAGCATCCCCAGACTGGTCATCTGCAATAACTGCAGTCTGACAATCAGAAGGTGAAGTGGAACGGGTCTTGATGGGAGAATCGTCGCGGGTACGATTCAGCAGAGGCATCTACGAGCGGCAAACAATAAGAGCTTTCTGTATAAGGCGCTCGGACGCTCGTAACTGACGCCTGGACTGACAAATGTCAGCTGTCAAGTGCGTGGGGTCACACCGGGTGACAAAGTAACACACAGGTGCTACATAGAACACACAAGAAACTGCACACACACTGCACATGCGGTACAACATGGCTTACTAGCAAATGATGCTTTTCTGTGCAAAAAGAGACACTAAGCAGTACACGAACATCTGAGAACACTGACTGAGAGGAATTAATGAACACTCGACATATATCTTCTCTGAAAGTTCTCGAAAATAATGCAAATAAAATGCTCACTGTGAAACTACAGCATTTGGGACATATGGTGATGTCAGGCATGACGTTGTGAGGTGATGTCATGGGGTGACATCGCGAGTAACGTCAGGCTAACGTCGTGGGTGAAGTCGCGAGGTGACGTCCTGGAGTGACGTCGTGATGGATGCGGGTGGCTTGGTAACACCCCACGTGGCTTGCTGATCACTCAGATACACAGCTCTGGCAAGAATTCACAAGGAAATTCACAGCAGAGAGGGAGTGAGAGCATAATGGTGTGAGTGTGTAGTGGCGTGAATGCCTGAGTGAGAGGCGAGGAACCCGGCCATTCCCTACTCTCTTTACAACACGAAAATCACCACAAACTCACCTCTGACTTGCTGAAATAGCAGTGCTGGGCAGAACAACAACAGCAGACCATGCTGGCAAGGCTGAGCATGTGACTGAGAAACAGCGTGGGACGCTGTGCGTAGAGTCAGTGACGCCATTACTCGGAGAATTAGGCAAATTTCGGCCTGGATCCTGCTTGTACCTGTGTCTGGATGCTAAGATTTGCAGACACAACATCAGGATAACTCGTTGAGAGACGGATGCTTCTTGTGTAGGCTGATGAAGTGAAGATGACTTCATTCCTCTTCCTTCTCTCTCGGGTAACACAACTGCTGCGACCACCGCTGTCACCATTTATATCCATAGGTCATTTGGCGGGAATGCAATGATAAGGCTTCGGAGGCTTCTTACTTTATTAGGAATAAAGTGTGGAGTACACAGGCTGTGTGTTAGTGACCATGTCCTGGGTGGGCCATGCACCTTGCGAGGGAGAGAGGGAGCTTGCCTGTTGTCTGAGTCAAGGCAGCTGCGTGAGTATAGGCCTATAAGGGGCAGCACAAGCATGGCACGAAATATGAACTCAGCTGACAGACAGCATGTGATGTCTATGCAGGCAGTACAGGCTGTCTACAGAACCCTTTCAAAGATTTTTATGATATGGGACGTTAGTGCTATCGATCTGTAGTTCTTTGCAATTGCTTTACTGCCACCTTTGTGGGACTATTTCTGTTGTTTTTAGTGAGTGTGGGATGACCCCTGTGTCCATGCTACCTCTCCATAGAATGCTGAAGGCACGCGACAGGGGCTTCTTGCAGTTCTTGATGAACTCGGAGTTCCATGAGTCTGGGCCTGGGACAGAGTGCATGGGCATGTCAATTATTGCCTTTTCAAAGTCTTGTGATGTTTGGATAATATCCGAGATTTTTGAGATGACCAAATTTTGGGTCTTGTTCATAAAAAAATCATTTGGATTGTCGACCCTTAGTCTGGGCAGCGTCTCACTGAACACAGAGTCGTATTGGGACTTTAATATCTCACTCATTTCTTGGCTGTCATCTGTGTATGTCCCCTCCTGCCTAAGCAGGGGCCCAATACTGGATGTTATTTTTTTCCTTAGATTTGGCATAATGGAAGAAGTATTTTGTTTTTGTTTTTCAATTTCCTTTATGGCTTTTAGTTCTTCCTGGGATTCTTGTCTCCTGTAAGATTCCTTCAGCTTAAGTTTGATATTTGCAATTTCTTTGACCAGTGCCTCCATTCGTATTTCAGATATATTGGCCCCTCAATTATTATACATAGTAACATATGTGTAAATTACCTAGCATAACCCAAAAAAATCAGACAAAGTGACTTATATCCATTGGGAATCTTGTAGTATATTAGCAGTCTAGGTATAAAATACAGAATTATTATTATTATTATAATATTAGAAGTGCTAAACTACAAGAGTCATACATCTCAGCAGGGCAGGGAAGGATGCAAGGGTATTGGGTAGCAATAGAGAGAGGGATGATTATTAGGGCATGGAGTGCAGAGGGGCAGTGGATAGTGCAGGGGTAGAGGGTAGCAAGAGGTTGAGGTAGAAAGAGCTATGAGGAGTGCTAGAGGCATCATCATCAGAGTTTGTGCAGTAAATCAGTTGCTGTCAAAAAGTCAATGAGAAAGTCTGGGTTAAAGGAGGGTCCATCAGCAAGAAGGGAAGGTAAAGTTAGGGCAGTAGAGCGGTGACGACGTTGGAGGTAAATTCTGCATGCACGTTGATAGAGTGGGCAGTCCAACAGAATGTGGCTAACAGATACTGGAACCAGACAATTCTCACAGAGTGGAACAGGGTGCCTCTCCATGAGATACCCGTGAGTAAGACGAGTGTGGCCGATGCGAAGATGGGAGAGTAGTCTCCCAACCTCGACATTGATGACAAGAAGACGGCCAAAACCTATACTCGGTTTAATAGAATGTAGTTTGTTTTGGAGCAAATCAGACCAACATTGTTGCCAATGGGTGCGAAGGTGGGTAGCAATTACAGCAAAATAGTCTGTGAAAGGAACACCTCTAAATGAAACTGGGACGTCATGTACTGCAGTGTCTGCCTGTTCATTGCCCTGTACGTCAACATGACCGGGGACCAAACAAAAAACAATATCTTTGTAATTGCTAGAGATACGGCATAACCATAGTTGGATACGAAGAAACAGGGGATGAGATGTATAAAATTTTCGTGTAGCCTGTAAAGCACTAAGGGAGTCTGAAACGACCACAAATGGTGACACAGGCATAGATGCAATACGGATAAGTGCTACGAGAATGGCATACAGTTCAGCCATAAAAATGCTAAGAGAGGATAATAAATGCCTTGCACAACGCTGTCCAGAAACACTGCTGTAAATCCGATGCCGTCAGAAGATTTAGAACAATCGGTGTACACTGAGATCGGAAGTGGTTAAGAAAAAGAGAGCGAGAAGCCACCGTAGGCAGTTGGGCTTTCGCGCATGGCAGTGGAAAAAAACAGACACAAACCGTTGGAACTTCCTAAGGGGGTAGGGAAAAGTGAGATGCTACATGAACATAGAAAGGTGGTAACTGAAGAGAAGACAAGAGCAAATGTAGGCGAATAGAAAAGAGACGGAGTAAACAGGGACGACGAACAAATAAAGAATGTCTATTAACATCAGTGACTATTCTATATATGGAAGAATTGCGGAGGTCATGAGAGCGAACATAATAGCTAAGGCAATGAGCATCACGGCGATCGGTCAAGGATGGAATATTCATCACTGCATACAGGCTCTCAACCGGTGAAGAGCGAAAAGTACCGATCCCATCCATACCTGGTGATGGATGGGGTCAAGGCTAGAGAGAGTTGCAGGAGAGGCCGCTGAATATATCTGGTCGCCATAATCGAGTTTCGATAAAATTAGGGCTGAATGTAGTCGGAAGAGTTCTACGATCAGCCCCCATGAAAGATGAGCGAGGGTTTTAAGGAGGTAATGTGAGGTTTCCAGGATAACCTATGGTCAAACAGAAGGCCGAGAAACCTGACCGTATCACACTCTAGGATACGTGAGCCATATAGGTACAATGGATGATCAGAGACGATAGAACGTCTAGTGAAAGTAATTTGGTGAGTTTTACTACTAGAAAATTTAAACCTATGAGTGGTGGCCCAATTGGAAACACAGTTGACCGCATGCTGGAGAGAAACTGCAATGAGGTGACAGTCAGCGCCTGCACAAGCTATGCGAAGTCATCAACATAGAGTGATGACCAAATATTGGATGGAAGAACAGATGCAAAATCATTTATAGCAAGGATAAAAGTATTGTGCTCAGAACACATCCCTGGGGGACACCTTCAGCTTGGACAAAGTCCGAGGAAAGCATATTATTAACTCGAACACGGAAATGTCTTTCAGTTAAGAACTTCTTAAGGAAAAATGATAGATTGCCTCGGAGGCAAGACATTATATCTTCAAGTAGTGTATATGCCTTCTCAAGGTCAAAAAAGATTGCGATAACTGAGTAGTTATTGGCAAAGCATTACGGATATCGATCAAACGTAGTAAGGGGTCAGTGTAGTACGGCCCTTACAAAGCCATATTGACTAGTGGAGAGAATGTGTGTCTAAATACCACATCAAATGTCTATTTACCAGACGTTCCATCACCTTGCAAACTGCACAGGTAAGAGCAATGGGACGATAGTGGGAGGCATCATGTCCCATAGTACCCGGTTTGCGGAAAAGGAGAACAATGGCAAATTTCCACAGCTGGGGAAGAACTCCTTGTGACCAAATAAGATTAAAGAGTCGTAAGAGGACTGCAAGGGCTGACTGATGTAAATGTTGTAGCATACGAATATGAATGCCATCAGGCCCAGGTGCCGATGATCGGCAAGCTGAGTGTTGCCTCCAGTTCCAGAAGTGTAAAAGGCGCATTATAAGATTCTTCTCTGATAGAAGAAAAATTTAAGGGCTCTAACCCTCTGGCAGACTTTGAGGAACGAAACGAGGGGTATAGATGAAGCCCCTGAGAGATACAGACAAGATGAGTACCAATTTCGGTGTCGGTGGCAACGTCAAGAAGGTTTGCGGTATCAACACCGGCAACCCGAAGATCAGGAGTCAGGTCGGGAGAGTATTTACTACTCAGTTTCCGTACTTTTTATAAGACTGCACTCATAGAGGAAGCAGAGGTGATGGTAGAAACATAATCCCGCCAGCAAGTGCGTTTAGCGTCACGGATGACACGGAGAGTGACCATTCACTTCTGCTTAAAATAAAGGAGTGTCTCTGTGGTTCTATTGTACTGGTACCTGCCCCACGCAGCGCGTTTCAAACGCACTAAGCAAGCACAAGCAGGAGACCCCAAGACACGCGCTTCTGAGAATGCTTGCCCGAGGTTTGGAGTATAGAATGTAAAGCTGCGGTTAAAACTGACATTGAGAAAAGTTGTTAAAGCTCATCAATGGAGGACGAAGAAGGAACCTCACTAAAAGCAGTTAGATGTGAGTATAAGTTTCAATTTGTTTGGTCATTTGCCAGCGTGGGCTACGAGGAGGTGGTGAATATGAAGGTGAAGTAAAGATAATTGGAAAATGATCTCTGTCATGCAAGTCCAAGAGGACAGACCACGTGAAGTCGAGTACAGTTGAGGAAGAGCAGACTGAGAGATCGATGCAAGAGACAGAAAGTGAGTACGAGGATTAAAATGGGTGGGAGTCTGTATTTAAAACATGGAGGGGGAGAGAAGCGAGAAAAGCCTCCAACTGAATGCCGTGGGAGTCACAGTGTGACCCCCCCAGAGGAAATGGTGGGCATTAAAATGGCCAAGTAACAGAAGTGGTGCTGGTAAGGAAGAAACCAGAAATGCAACATCTGGGAGAGATAATGCCCAAGAAGAAGATACATACAAAGAACAGATTGTATACCACGGGCTGCAGTGTAATGCAGCGAAGTATGAACAAAGAGCTGACAGCAGTCTTCCTTAACCTCGAACTCCCTCTCTGCACTTCCTGACGCTGCTCCTTCCAAGGTACTGTACTGCATGATGTATGCACACCTCGCCAATGCAGCAAATCCCGGTTCATTCAACACAACAGTCAACGAACTGTTCCGTCTAAACAACATGCCAACTTTCGATTTTCCTAACTCACCATCTTCACAAGACTTCCTCAAGATAATCCCTAACATCGTCACCTTCACGTCAACCTCAGGCCCAGCTCCTGACTCGGCCCAAGAACCCACTCCAGAACCTTCCTCACTCACTACCACTATTTCTCAACAACCACAAACAACCCAACAAGCCACAAATAATCAAGACTCCCAGACTCCACTCCACACAACCATAGAAGAAGCAGAAGTACCTGAATATTCTGAAGAATCCTCCGACGAAAAAGAAGAAAATACTGAAGACACCCGACCCTTCGACCATATCTACAAAGACATTACATTCTACACCACCTTCGCCTTCAACAACGATATGCACGCAAAAGATCTGTCTCCTAATCTGGTAGACGGAGTAGTAAAATACACATGCAACCCACCTTGCCAACTCGATACTGGACAAGTACTGACTGCACTCTTGCCTTACAAAGATGACCACACTCATAAAATCAAACTATACTACGTATCCAAGAGGGACTTCAAAAGACTAAAGAGTGGCTCACCTGATGTAATTTAGCCAATCTCAGGATACTCCTTCCCAAATATTTAATTCAGCAATGCCACGACTACCAACCAGTCATGATCTACTCCTTAGTCACATGACAACCAGCCAGCGAGCACTTCATTCATCCTGCTTTCTCTACTCTGCCCTCATACATCGCCCTCACAGCGCCACACATCTGGATTTAGCCTTGGCTCTTTTATCTACGACTCAAGATCTTCCTCTCACCGACTATTCTTCGTCTGTCCACACTTTCCACTGACCCACATGTGGGTCTTACCTGAGAGTATTGATTCGATTCGATTCGGAAGCCAGACCAACGAAAAAGCTAGTCAGGTTGATACTTGTGTTTGCTACCTGTCTTGTGGCACAATATATTTTCGTCCATTACGCCAAGTGGAGAATCTTGAGAATGACGCACATATTGAAACAACTAAGACGATAGACATCTCTTCGGTGTTGAAGAATTTGTTCAAATGAAAAGAGGATGTATCAAGGCTGGAAATTAGTGTCCATGCATAGTTCTTGGAAGATGCCAGTAAACACAGACTGGATGGAGAGCAGCATATACCCATACACATACACTCTACACGTCTGCAATCCTAAATTCAGTTAAACTAAATATAATTATTTTTGCACAAAATTACTTCAACACTTTTACATAATCGATCAATGAATACCATTATTTTTTTAGCAAATTTTGTTGAATTCTAGACAATAACAGGAAAATGCTTCTCTTGGTCAACTTTAAACTTCTAATGCTGATATATTTACCTCATCCTAGGGAAGGATGGAGGGAGGGGGTAAAAGAGGCTTAGTGTGCAAAGGGCTTGGACATACAGCAGGCATGTGTGAGAGTGTTAGATAAGAGTGAATGAAGACGAAAGGTTTTTAGGACCTGACAAGGTGATGGAGTGTGAGTAGGGTGATGGAGTGTGAGCAGGGTGATGGAGTGTGAGCAGGGTAATATTTTGTGAAGGGATTCAGGGAAACTGGAAGCCGAAGGTGGGAAGTACAATGCCTGAACTTTATAGGAGAGGTTTGGGATATTATCTGTTTGGAGTGACATCTAAACTGTCGTATCTGAGTGCCTCTGCAAAGGCAGTGATTGTGTGAATGATGGTGAAAGTGTTGAAAGAAAGAAGATGTTTACCTCACAGGAAGCATCAGTCTTATTGAAGGTTGAGTTAGTTTTAATGTGCAAATTTGATTAATCAAATTGTTTTCGGTCTCCTCTGATCAGAACTATGTTACAAAGTTTGATTTTATTCAATTATTCCAAGTTAAATATGTATAATATATATTTATGTGCACAACACTATCTCTGTACCCTCAAGGCCATTATAAAAAAAATGTATATGTTCCTCAAGCTTAAATAAAACTTCATTATTTACATGAGTACTTACTTAAACCATAAACCCGCGGCAATCTTACTTAGAGCAAAGTTTGTATTGTCTTGTGTTGTACTTTTCTCCATGGAAGAATTTAAGAAAATTAAAATATTGGTTTTCATGCGATAATTTCTGATTGCCACATCTGACTGTCTTCATCCATTAATGATGAGAGCACACACACACACACACACACACACACACACACACACACACACACACACACACGCACCTGTGACGAGTGGAGTTCCACAAGGGTCAGTCCTAGGACCTGTACTGTTTTTGGTATATGTGAATGACATAACGGAAGGGATAGACTCAGAAGTGTCCCTGTTTGCAGATGATGTGAAGTTAATGAGAAGAATCAAATCAGTCGAGGATCAGGCAGGAATACAAAGAGACCTGGACAGGCTGCAAGCCTGGTCCAGTAACTGGCTCCTTGAATTTAACCCTGCCAAATGTAAAGTCATGAATATCGGGGAAGGGCAAAGAAGACCGCAGACAGAGTATAGTCTAGGTGGCCAAAGACTGCAAACCTCACTCAAAGAAAAAGATCTTGGGGTGAGTATAATACCGAGCACATCTCTGAGGCACACATCAATCAGATAACTGCTGCAGCATACGAGCGGCTGGCAAACCTAAGAATAGCGTTCCAATAACTCACTAAGGAATCATTCAAGACTCTGTATACCATATACGTCAGGCCCATACTGGAGTATGCAGCACCAGTTTGGAACCCACACCTGGTCAAGCACGTCAAGAAATTAGAGAAAGTGCAAGGTTTGCAACAAGACTAGTCCCAGAGCTAAGGGGATTGTCCTACGAAGAAAGGTTAAGGGAAATCGGCCTGTCGACACTAGAGGACAGGAGGGTTAGGGAGACATGATAACGACATATAAAATACTGCGAGGAATAGATAAGGTGGACAGAGACAAGATGTTCCAGAGAGGGACACAGAAACAAGGGTACATTGGAAGTTGAAGACTCCTATGAGTCAAAGGATGTTAGGAAGTATTTCTTCAGTCATAGAGTTGTCAGGAAGTGGAATAGCTTGGAAAGCGACATAGTGGAGGCAGGAACCATACTTAGTTTTAGACTAGGTTTGATAACTCCATGGAGCAGGGAAGAGAGGACCTAGTAGCAATCAGTGAAGAAGACGGTCCGAGCCTATGAATCGACCCCTGCAACCACAAATAGGTGATCACAAAAGGTAGCACACACACACACACACACACACACACCTGAGAATAGCGTTCCGATACCTCAGTAAGGAATCGTTCAAGACACTGTACACCGTGCACGTCAGGCCCATACTAGAGTATGCAGCACCAGTTTGGAACCCAAACCTGGTCAAGCACGTCAAGAAATTAGAGAAAGTGCAAAGGTTTGCAACAAGGCTAGTTCCAGAGCTAAGGGGAATGTCCTACGAAGAAAGGTTAAGGGAAATAGGCCTGACGACACTGGAGGACAGGAGGGTTAGGGGACATGATAACGACATACAAAATACTGCGAGGAATAGATAAGGTAGACAGAGACAGGATGTTCCAGAGATGGGACACAAAAACAAGGGGTCACAATTTGAAGTTGAAGACTCAGATGAGTCACAGGGATGTTAGGAAGTATTTCTTCAGTCACAGAGTTGTCAAGAAGTGGAATAGTCTGGAAAGTGAGGTAATGGAGGCAGGAATCATACATAGCTTAAAGAAGAGGTATGATAAAGCTCATGGAGCGGGGAGAGAGAGGACCTAGTAGCGGTCAGTGAAGAGGCGGGACCAGGAGCTGAGTCTCGACTCCTGCAACCACAAATAGGTGAGTACACATACGAACGAAAATGCTCATTTGAAACAGAACACACATGAAGAGAAGCACACACATAAAAAATAATGAAAAGAACACAAATGAGTGAGAACGCACATAAACCGATAACACAATTGAACAAAGCAAACATGAATAAAAAATGTGCATGAACATAATGCACACATATGAACAAATAATACACACATCATCTGAAACATACAAAAACAGTCAACACACACACATACATGACACTTCCAAGAAGTAATAACACACTTATGAGCTGGTAACACACGTTAACAAGCAACACACGTGGATAGGCAACACTCACTTGAACACTTAACACACACACTTATGAACAACACACACATAAACACGAAACACACACATGTGCACATATAACACACATGAACGGATAACACACACACAAACAGGTAAAGCAAACACAAACACATGTACAGGTAACACAGGATACATACTTAAAAACAAATACATACATATGAGCAAATACATACATATAAAAAGATACATACATATGAACAGATAATACACAACAATAAAAAGTTAGTCATAAATAGTTAACATAGTTCCTGAAACAAAATATAAAACATCAATACTCTTGTTTACACCGTGAAATTTTCACTTCTGGTAGACATGATATTGTTTACAAATGAACTTGTTAGCCTGATCATACAAACTGTCTACTCTTATGTAGTAAATTATGTCATGGTCTATCTTTCTACAAAATTTCTGAGTAATATTTGTGTTGCTGCATATTTTTTTTGTAGAAAACTTAAGTACGTAAAAGTAAATAATCACAGTAATAATAATATAAGTACAAATAACAAAATACATATAGAAAGTGAGGTGTATCCCAGGTAGACTTGAACACCTGACCCAACTGTCTGTGGTGATTGATGACTCAACTGTCTGTGGTGATTGATGACTCAACTGTCTGTGGTGATCCATGACTCAACTGTCTGTGGTGATCCATGACTCAACTGTCTGTGGTGATCCATGACTCAACTGTCTGTGGTGATCCATGACTCAACTGTCTGTGGTGATCCATGACTCAATTGGCTGTGGTGATCCATGACTCAACTGTCTGTGGTGATCCATGACTCAACTGTCTGTGGTGATCCATGACTCAACTGTCTGTGGTGATCCATGACTCAACTGTCTGTGGTGATCCATGACTCAACTGTCTGTGGTGATCCATGACTCAACTGTCTGTGGTGATCCATGACTCAACTGTCTGTGGTTATCCATGACTCAACTGTCTGTGGTGATCCATGACTCAACTGTCTGTGGTGATCCATGACTCAGCTGTCTGTGGTGATCCATGACCAACTGTCTGTGGTGATCCATGACTCAACTGTCTGTGGTGATCCACCTGACCAACTGTCTGTGGTGATCCATGACTCAACTGTCTGTGGATCGATGACTCAACTGTCTGTGGTGATCATGACTCAACTGTCTGTGGTGATCCATGACTCAACTGTCTGTGGTGATCCTGACTCAACTGTCTGGGTGATCCATGAGCTCAACTGTCTGTGGTGATCCATGACTCAACTGTCTGTGATATGAAACGTGTGACTGACTCATAGTGAGAAGTGAAGGTGATGAGCTCCTGTGAGGAAGTGAAGGTGACTGGAGGTCTAGTGAGGAAGTGAAGGTGACTGAGGCTCAGTCGTGAGTGACAGTGACTAAGTCTGTGGTGATCTGACTGAACTTTTAGTGAAGTGACATGACTGAAGCCTAGTGGAGTGAAGTGACTGAGCTCTAGTAGGTGAAGGTGACTGAAGCTCTAGTGAGAAGATAAGGTGACTGAAGCTCTAGTGAAGTGAGGTGACTGAGCTCTAGTGAGAAGTGACATGACTGAGGCTCTAGTGAGAAGTGATATGACTAACTCTGTGGTGATGCTCTAGTGAGAAGTGAGGTGACTGACTCTAGTGAATGAAGGTGAACTGGCTCTAGTGAGAATGAAGGTGACATGAAGCTCTAGTGAGAAGTGAAGGTGACTGAAGGCTCTAGTGGAGTGAATGACTGAACTCTAGTGAGATGAAGGTGACTGAGCTCTAGTGAAGGAAGTGAAGGTGACTGAGGCTCTAGTGAGGAAGTGAAGGTGACTGAGGCTCTAGTGAGGAAGTGAAGGTGACTGAAGCTCTAGTGAGGAAGTGAAGGTGACTGAGCTCTAGTGAGAGTGAAGGTGACTGAAGTCTAGTGAATGAATACTGAAGCTCTAGTGAGGAAGTGAAGGTGACTGAAGGCTCTAGTGAGGAAGTGAAGGTGACTGAAGGCTCTAGTGAGGAAGTGAAGGTGACTGAAGGCTCTAGTGAGGAAGTGAAGGTGACTGAAGCTCTAGTGAGGAAGTGAAGGTGACTGAGGCTCTAGTGAGGAAGTGAAGGTGACTGAGGCTCTAGTGAGGAAGTGAAGGTGACTGAAGCTCTAGTGAGGAAGTGAAGGTGACTGAGGCTCTAGTGAGGAAGTGAAGGTGACTGAGGCTCTAGTGAGGAAGTGAAGGTGACTGAGGCTCTAGTGAGGAAGTGAAGGTGACTGAAGCTCTAGTGAGGAAGTGAAGGTGACTGAAGGCTCTAGTGAGGAAGTGAAGGTGACTGAAGCTCTAGTGAGGAAGTGAAGGTGACTGAGGCTCTAGTGAGGAAGTGAAGGTGGCTGAAGCTCTAGTGAGGAAGTGAAGGTGACTGAGGCTCTAGTGAGAAGTAAGGGGACTAGGCTGAAGTGAAGGGAAAGGGTCTAGTGAGGAAGTGAAGGGGCTCTAGTGAGAAGTGAAGGTGACTGAGGCTCTAGTGAGAGGAAGTAGAAGTGTGACTGAAGGCTCTAGTGAGGAAGTGAAGGTGACTGAAGGGCTCTAGTGAGGAAGTGAAGGTGACTGAAGCTCTAATGAGGAAGTGAAGGTGACTGAAGCTCTAGTGAGGAAGTGAAGGTGACTGAAGCTCTAGTGAGGAAGTGAAGGTGACTGAAGGCTCTAGTGAGGAAGTGAAGGTGACTGAGGCTCTAGTGAGAAGTGAAGGTGACTGAAGCTCTAGTGAGAAGTGAAGGTGACTGAGGCTCTAGTGAGGAAGTGAAGGTGACTGAAGCTCTAGTGAGGAAGTGAAGGTGACTGAGGCTCTAGTGAGAAGTGAAGGTGACTGAGGCTCTAGTGAGAAGTGAAGGTGACTGAAGCTCTAAGTGAGGAAGTGAAGGTGACTGAAGGCTCTAGTGAGGAAGTGAAGGTGACTGAAGCTCTAGTGAGGAAGTGAAGGTGACTGAAGCTCTAGTGAGAAGTGAAGGTGACTAAAGCTCTAGTGAGGAAGTGAAGGTGACTGAAGCTCTAGTGAGAAGTGAAGGTGACTGAGAGCTCTAGTGAGGAAGTGAAAGGTGACTGAAGCTCTAGTGAGAAAGTGAAGGTGATCTGAAAGCTTCTAGTGAGAAGTGAAGAGTGACTGAAGGCTCTAGTAGTGAGAAGTGAAGGTGACTGAGGCTCTAGTGAGAAGTGAAGGTGACTGAGCTCTAGTGAGAAGTGAAGGTGACTGAAGCTCTAGTGAGGAAGTGAAGGTGACTGAGCTCTAGTGAGAAGTGAAGGTGACTGAAGCTCTAGTGAGAAGTGAAGGTGACTGAAGCTCTAGTGAGGAAGATGAAGGTGACTGAAGCTCTAGTGAGGAAGTGAAAGGTGACTGAGGCTCTAGTGAGGGAAGTGAGAGGTGACTGAAGCTCTAGTGAGAAGTGAAGGTGGACTGAAGGCTCTAGTGAGGAAGTGAAGGTGACTGAGGCTCTAGTGAGGAAGTGAAGGTGACTGAGCTCTAGATGAGTGAAGTGGAAGTGAGCTGAGAGGCTCTAGTGAGGAAGTGAAAGGTGACTGAGAGACTCTAGTGAGGAAGTGAAGGTGACTGAGGCTCTAGTGAGAAGTGAAGGTGACTGAGAGCTCTGTGAGGAAGTGAAGGTGACTGAGGCTCTAGTGAGGAAGTGAAGGTGACTGAAGCTCTAGTGAGGAAGTGAAGGTGACTGAGGCTCTGTGAGAAGTGAAGGTGACTGAGGCTCTAGTGAGGAAGTGAAAGGTGACTGAAGCTCTGTGAGAAGGAAGTGAAAAGAAGTGACTAAAGGCTCTGATAGAAGGAAGTGAAGAGTGACTGAGAGAAGTACTGATAGAGAAGTGAAGGTGACTAGAGTCTCTGATGAGAAGTAAGAGATAAGTGAATGACTGAAGTCTCTATAGAGTGAAGTGACTAGGCTCTGTGAAAGTGAAGGTGACTGAGGCTCTGGTGAGAAGTGAAGGTGACTGAGGCTCTGGTGAGAAGTGAAGGTGACTGTGAGTGTGGGTGAGTCTTATTGTAGTCAGCTGGCCCAGTAGGTTACACTGGCCTGGAGATTTGACTCACTTGCCATGGGTTCTAACCCACCAGTACCCTGGTTTGTCACACCAAGTTATCAAAATATCACATTAATTATTCGGGTGTTACACTAAGTTATCCGGGTGTTACACTAAGTTATCCGGGTGTTACACTAAGTTATCCGGGTGTCATACTAACTAACAAGAACATTTTCATTACCTACGAACCGAAAAAATATAAAGTTTATCTTTATGTTAAAAGTTTAGAACGAGAGAATGAAAACCAGTGAGTTGCTAGCTCCTGGCCCGTGAGAGAGCGAAGGTGACTGTTAGTGAAGATATCACGATGTTTTGACTCGATAAATTTATTTCAGAGAAGAGAGATTGACAGCAGTAAGTTGTCCCGAAGACAAAAGTAGTAGGACCCAGTCTCTAAGACTCATAGTAGGACCCGGTCTCTCAAGACTCATAGTAGGACACCAGGTCTCTCAAGACTCATAGTAGGAACCAGGTCTCTCAAGACTCATAGTAGGACCAGGTCTCTCAAGACTCATAGTAGGACACCAGGTCTCTCAAGACTCATAGTAGGACACCAGGTCTCTCAAGACTCATAGTAGGACACATGGTCTCTCAAGACTCTAGTAGGACACCAGGTCTCTAAGACTCATAGTAGGACACCAGGTCTCTAAGACTCATAGTAGGACACCAGGTCTCTCAAGACTCATAGTAGGACACCAGGTCCTCAAGACTCATAGTAGGACACCAGGTCTCTCAAGACTCATAGTAGGACACCAGGTCTCTCAAGACTCATAGTAGGACACCAGGTCTCTCAAGACTCATAGTAGGACACCAGGTCTCTCAAGACTCATAGTAGGACACCAGGTCTCTCAAGACTCATAGTAGGACACCAGGTCTCTCAAGACTCATAGTAGGACACCAGGTCTCTCAAGACTCTAGTAGGACACCAGGTCTCTCAAGACTCATAGTAGGACACCAGGTCTCTCAAGACTCATAGTAGGACACCAGGTCTCTCAAGACTCATAGTAGGACACCAGGTCTCTCAAGACTCATAGTAGGACACCAGGTCTCTCAAGACTCATAGTAGGACACCAGGTCTCTCAAGACTCATAGTAGGACACCATTCTCTCAAGACTCATAGTAGGACACCAGGTCTCTCAAGACTCATAGTAGGACACCAGGTCTCTCAAGACTCATAGTAGGACACCAGGTCTCTCAAGACTCATAGTAGGACACCAGGTCTCTCAAGACTCATAGTAGGACACCAGGTCTCTCAAGACTCATAGTAGGACACCAGGTTCTCAAGACTCATAGGGACACCAGGTCTCTCAAGACTCATAGTAGGACACCAGGTCTCTCAAGACTCATAGTAGGACACCAGGTCTCTCAAGACTCATAGTAGGACACCAGGTCTCTCAAGACTCATAGTAGGACACCGGGTTCTCAAGACTCATAGGACACCAGGTCTCATCAAGTATACACCAGGTCTCAAGACTCATAGTAGGACACCAGGCTCTCTCAAGTGAACAGGCACAAGCTCTTAGACACCAGGTGGACCATCTAAACCATGGCCTCAAGACTCATAGTAGGCACCAGGTCTCTCAAGACTCATAGTAGGACACCAGGTCTCTCAAGACTCATAGTAGGACACCAGGCTTCAGACAAGGCTCTCAAGACTCATAGTAGGACACCAGGTCTCTCAAGACTCATAGGCACCAGGTCTCTCAAGACTCATAGTAGGACACCAGGTCTCTCAAGACTATAGTAGACACCAGGTCTCTCAAGACTCATAGTAGGACACCAGGTCTCTCAAGACTCATAGTAGGACACCAGGTCTCTCAAGACTCATAGTAGGACACCAGGTCTCTCAAGACTCATAGAGACCAGGTCTCAAGACTCAATAGAACCAGGTCCTCAAGACTCATAGAGGACACGGTCTCTCAAGACTCATAGTAGGACACCAGGTCTCTCAAGACTCAGTAGGACACCAGGTCTCTCAAGACTCATAGTAGGAACGGCTCTCAGACTCATGTAGGACACCAGTCTCTCAAGACTCATAGTGGACACCAGGTCCTCAAGACTCATAGTAGGACACCAGGTCCTCAAGACTCATAGTAGGACACCAGGTCCTCAAGACTCATAGTAGGACCCAGGTCTCTCAAGACTCATAGTAGGACACCAGGTCTCCTCAAGACTCATGTAGACACCAGGCTCTCAAGACTCATAGTAGGACACCAGGTCTCTCAAGACTCATAGTAGGAAAAGGTCTCAAGACCATAGTAGACACCAGGTCTCTCAAGACTCATAGGACACCAGGTCTCCAAGACTCATAGTAGGACACAGGTCCTCAAGACTCATAGTAGGACACCAGTCCTCAAGACTCATAGTAGACACCAGGTCTCTCAAGACTCATAGTAGGACAAGGCTCAAGACTCATAGTAGGACACCAGGTCTCTCAAGACTCATAGTAGGACACCAGGTCTCTAAGACTCATAGTAGACACCAGGTCTCTCAAGACTCATAGGACACCAGGCCTCAAGACTCTAGTAGGACCACAGATCTATCCAAGACTCATGTAGGACACCAGGTCTCTCAAGACTCATAGTAGACACCAGGTCTCTCAAGACTCATAGTAGACACCAGGTCTCTCAAGACATGGACACCAGCTCAAGACTCAGTAGGACACAGGTCTCTCAAGACTCATAGTAGACAGCCCTCAAGCCATAGTAGGACAAGTCTCAAGACTCATAGTAGGACACCAGGTCTCTCAAGACTCATAGTAGGACACCAGGCTCTCAAGACTCATAGTAGGACACCAGGTCTCTCAAGACTCATAGTAGGACACCAGGTCTCTCAAGACTCATAGTAGGACACCAGGTCTCTCAAGACTCATAGTAGGACACCAGGTCTCTCAAGACTCATAGTAGGACACCAGGTCTCTCAAGACTCATAGTAGGACACCAGGTCTCTCAAGACTCATAGTAGGACACCAGGTCTCTCAAGACTCATAGTAGGACACCAGGTCTCTCAAGACTCATAGTAGGACACCAGGTCTCTCAAGACTCATAGTAGGACACCAGGTCTCTCAAGACTCATAGTAGGACACCAGGTCTCTCAAGACTCATAGTAGGACACCAGGTCTCTCAAGACTCATAGTAGGACACCAGGTCTCTCAAGACTCATAGTAGGACACCAGGTCTCTCAAGACTCATAGTAGGACACCAGGTCTCTCAAGACTCATAGTAGGACACCAGGTCTCTCAAGACTCATAGTAGGACACCAGGTCTCTCAAGACTCATAGTAGGACACCAGGTCTCTCAAGACTCATAGTAGGACACCAGGTCTCTCAAGACTCATAGTAGGACACCAGGTCTCTCAAGACTCATAGTAGGACACCAGGTCTCTCAAGACTCATAGTAGGACACCAGGTCTCTCAAGACTCATAGTAGGACACCAGGTCTCTCAAGACTCATAGTAGGACACCAGGTCTCTCAAGACTCATAGTAGGACACCAGGTCTCTCAAGACTCATAGTAGGACACCAGGTCTCTCAAGACTCATAGTAGGACACCAGGTCTCTCAAGACTCATAGTAGGACACCAGGTCTCTCAAGACTCGATATTGTAGGACACCAGGTCTCTCAAGACTCATGTAGGTACAGTCCCAAGACTATAGGACCCAGGTCTCTCAAGACTCATAGTAGGACACCAGGTCTCTCAAGACTCATAGGACACCAGGTCCTCAAGACTCATAGTAGGACACCAGGTCCTCAAGACTCATAGTAGGACACCAGGTCTCAGCTCAGTGACATCAATCAGCTAAGTAGCACCACTCAATCAAGACATCCATCGTTGATGACATCAATCATTAAAAGGTCAACAACAAGACATGCATCGTTGATGACATCAATCATAAGTTGCAACAACAGAGACATCCATCGTTGATGACACAATCATCTAAAGGTGCAACAACAGCATCATGTTATGACATCAATCACAAAGGCAACAAGAAGTTGCAACATAAAGCAAAGGACATCCATCGTTGATGACATCAATCACTAAAGGTGCAACAACAGGACATTCATCGTTGATGACATCAATCACTAAAGGATTTACAAGAAATTGAAAATATGGCTTTAACTATTTTAGTTTCTCAAATCAGTTCTCAAAATCATTATAAAGTGTTTATAAGTTTCCTTCGTATTGTTTCACTTTACTGTCTTTAATTTCAATATCACAAAAAGTATTTATTCTTAATTAAAGGTTGGAAAAGTGATCAAATTTCTTTGTTGCCAAATTTCTTTGAAAAGGCTTTATTTTATTCTGAAAACTGAAAACTGATTGGGCAAGTTCTGTAATACCTTTGTTCCTTCCTTCAAGTGCCACACTTCCTTCAAGTGCCACACTTCCTTCAAGTGCCACACTTAAATATTGGAGGTGATGCATTACGTCTATAAAGAACATCAGATCCTGGACCCATTCGTCATCTTCTAGTTGTGGGTATTTCATTTTCTGTTTCTTTCATGAAAGTAAAGATTGGTTCAAAAAGAGCAATTAACTTATTCAAAAGACTGGTAGTTGACAGTCATCTTACAATACAGTAGAATGAAAGTTCACTTGACTTTTCTTCAAGCTCCAGATCCTCAATAAAATTTCTAAATTTGCGGTATTTTCGGACTTGTCCGAATGAAATTCACAATTTTTTTAAAACGCAATTTATGACATTGTTGATCTTGAAGTGTTTACTTACTATATGTTCAAGGTGGATGATACATTGGATACAGATACATTCAGAATAGTCGAGATTATGTGTCATTTGCCCAACTAGGCCAGTATTTTGATCTACCACAGCTGGTGACCCGTCTGTTGATCACCACAGCTGGTGACCCGTCTGTTGATTACCACAGCTGGTGCTCCGTCTGCTGCAATACTGACAAGTTTATGTAATGGTAGTTGGGCATTTAATAAAGCTTTGTTAAGTACATTTTTTATGTTAATACCTTCTGTGGTTTCCTTTAAACTTATCAGGTCTAAGAATTCTTTTACATTTCCATCGTTTGTAACATAGCGAACAAATATAGCTAACTGAGGGATATGTTGAATGTCTGTACATTCACCTAGTGCTGTGCTGACAGCAACGCAGCTTTCAGATCACTCTGCAGTGAACATATGATTGTAGAACTAATTTCAGAAATGTGTCTCTCAGTTGTGCGGTGGGAGATAGGAATTTGTTATATCAAGCTATCAATCTCTGATTAATATATCTATCTACATTATCTATCAATCTCTGATTGATAGATAAAGTACTGGTAGACTTTGTGAATCCCTGACGGTAAATACAGTCCTGGTAGACTTTATAAATCTCTGATAAATTGATAAAGTTCCGGTGGACGAAAGGTCTTGACAGTAAATACCAGACTTCTCTTATTGTCTTATTCACACATGTCGGTATATTTTACTACTGATTTACACTTAAGTGCGCGTATGTGTGTTACCGAGAACTGAATGTGTGGTGTATGTGTCGGTTGTTTATGTGGTGATGCGTAAATGTGGTTGAAAAAAATGTGGGTGTGTACACCTGTGGATCTTTTCATAAGATGAAAATACAAACTATAAGAAAACTGATTAACACGTACAGCTTTTTTCACGAAGGTAGACAAATAGATAAACACACAGACACTCATTTACCTACAATAAAACATTCACAAACACACTTACTCAATTATATAACTGAGAAAATGTATTTACTATAGGTACATATTGCAAGATAAATAGAAGTCCAAAATATTCTTTAATTAGCCTCTCCTCGGTGGCCGAGCTGGGTGCGAGCTTGGTCTCGTCTAGCTGGTCTACTGTTCGAGGCTGTCTTGGTGGGTGTAATTACTGGACGCAGTTTTCTGTGTGTCACCTCCAGTAATTCCACCCACCTGGACAGTCTCTACCGTAGACCAGCTAGACAAGACCAAGTTTCCACCCAGCAAGGTCACTGGGGGTGGCAACCGCTGACTCTGGGGAAGTGGGGAAGGGAGTCCACCTGAGGTGACACAAGATGGACTCCTGGAGACATTGATCGGGGAAGGCACCGCTGACCTTGGTAAGTGGGGAAGGGAGACATCCGGGAGCGAACGGATGGATTCCTGGATACATGAACTTGGGAAGGTTGTCTGTTGAGGTTGACCTTGGGTAAGTGGGGAAGGGAGACATCCGGGAGCGAACGGATGGATTCCTGATACATGAACCCTGGGGAAGGCATGAATACCTGTTGAGGCTGACCTTGGGTAAGGGGAAGGGAAGACATCGGAGGTAACGATGGACTCCTGGATACATGAACCTGGGAAGCAAGAATGACCGCTGACTTTGGGGAAGTGGGGAAGGGAGTCCACCTGAGGTGACACAAGATGGACTCTTGGAGACATGATCCGGGAAGGCACCGCTGACTTTAAGTGGGAAGGACATCCGGGGAACGGGATCCTGAACTTGAGGTGAGGCGACCTAACTCGCTGGAAGGGGAGACATCCGGGAGCGAACGGATGGATTCCTGAATACACGAACCTGGGGAAGGCTGACTTTGGGGAAGTGAGGAAGGGAAAACATCCGGAGGCGGACGGATGGATTCCTGGAAACATGAACCTGGGGAAGGCTGAGGCTGGAAGGCAGAGAGAGAGAGAGCGAGGCTGACCTTAGGGAAGTGAGGAAGGGGAGACATCCGGGGGCCCACGGATGGATTCCTGGACACATGAACCTGGGGAAGGCCAGGAGGGGGGGTGGACCTTAAAGACGAATCACTGGCCTCCACGTGGCAAGGTCTGGTAACTCAGAGATAACTCTGAGGCTGACAGTGGTCGCACAC
Organism: Cherax destructor; assembly: GCA_009830355.1. Classification (NCBI taxonomy): domain Eukaryota; kingdom Metazoa; phylum Arthropoda; class Malacostraca; order Decapoda; family Parastacidae; genus Cherax; species Cherax destructor. Next base: position 29,713 of record WNWK01011116.1, on the reverse strand, counting down.
ACACACACACAACTTCAATAATAAAATAATAAAAATAATTTTTTTACATATACACTTGAGAGTTGTGTCTCTCAGCGTATATATGAAGTTTAGAGACTAACATTTTATTAACTGGTTGTGAACAGGTTACATACAGTGTTATTAACTCTGGTGTAGCAGACAGACTTTATACACATCACAACACAACGATGGTGGTGAAAAAACACATAACAGAAGAGAGGAACTTTCACCTGTGAAACAAACTTCTTCATTCAATTGTGTCTTTTTCATTACTTACTGACTTTATGTCATATATATCTGCAACATAGTGCACCACAACATTCAGTGTGTTAACATTCACACATCACAGTACATAACAAAAGTATGAGTGACATTAACACACACTGGCCAGGTTGTGGCAGCCACCACCAAAATTATCATTATTGCCAAGAGATCGAATCATCCAAGTTCAGTTTTTTTATTTTCATCACCGAGTTTTTTTGTTTTACATCCGTGGAGGTGAATGTTTTTATGTCATTATTAAAGAGTGAGGGAAGTGTGTATGTGAAAACTGAGAGATTTTTTTAATAATTAATTCTAATTAAACTAAATGCTTATAAAGATAATTTATGAGAATAATTCTTTGTCTTGACCACAAGTCTCTCAAGTTAAGTTAGTCACATCTTTACATATTTACATCATTTCCCAGAGGATTTCATCAAAATATTGTATCTCTCATTCCATATTCCTAACAAAATTGAAATTATATAATCAAGGGAGTTAGTTAGTTACTAGTTGTCAAAGGCATTTGTCGATAGACACTTGGCCTGCATATCGCGCGCACGTGTGGTGTGTGTGTGTGTACTCACCTAGTTGTACTCACCTAGTTGTGGTTGCAGGGGTCGAGTCACAGCTCCTGGCCCCGCCTCTTCACTGTCCGCTACTGGGTCACTCTCCCTGCGCCATGAGCTTTATCATACCTCTTCTTAAAGCTATGTATGGAACCTGCCTCCACTACATCGCTTCCCAAACTATTCCACTTCCCGACCACTCTGTGACTGAAGAAATACTTCTTAACATCTCTGTGATTCATCTGAGTCTTCAACTTCCAACTGTGTCCCCTTGTTGCTGTGTCCCATCTCTGGAACATTCTGTCTTTGTCCACCTTGTCAATTCCTCTCAGTATCTTATATGTCGTTATCATGTCCCCCCTATCTCTCCTGTCCTCTAGTGTCGTCAAGTCGATTTCCCTTAACCTCTCCTCGTAGGACATACCCCTTAGCTCCGGGACTAGTCTTGTTGCAAACCTTTGCACTTTCTCTAGCTTCTTTACGTGCTTGGCTAGGTGTGGTTCCAAACTGGTGCTATACTCCATATGGGCTAACGTCGCACAGTGCTTCAGGGTCTGAGACATTCTTTATTAAGATGTCGGAGATGTTGTTCTAGGTTGTGCTGGCCCCGTATGCTGCAGTACCATTTGTTGCATTCATTAACGTGTTTTGTAGGTTTGTGTGCGGCTTGCTCGTTTTTGTGTGTGTGTGGTGTGTGTGTGTGTGTGTGTGTGTGTGTGTGTGTGTGTGTGTGTATTGTTAGTCCATTTGCCAAGGCACATGTCGGTTAGACACTAGGCCTGTTGTATATTGTTGGTGTGTGTGTGTGGTGTGTGTGTTGTTGTTGTTGGTGTGTGTGTGTTGTTGTTGTGTGTGTGTGGTGTTGTGGTGTGTGGTGATGTGGGGGTGTGTGTGTGTGTGTGTGTGTGTGTGTGTGTGTGTGTCCAACACAACAATGGCAGCATCACACACACATGGCCAGCTAGCCCTACAACCGACAACATATCACTAAGAGCATCACATACATGTCAGCACTCTACAACTGTGTCAACATTAGTAAATATACTTTGGTATAACATGAACAATAACATGTTAACTATTAATTATATTTCATACTGAGACGTTGAAAGGTGTTTATTTACAAGTGTTAAGGCAGACTGAGTGTATGTGTGTGTGTGTGTGTGTGTGTGTGTGTGTGTGTGTGTGTGTGTGTGTGTGTGTGTGTGGGGGGGGGGGGGGGGGTTTTTTTTTTTTTTTAGATGAAAGTTAAAAGTAAACATCGGAAGAAAACTTTTATGGAATATATAAGAATACACAATATAGAAAGAGCACAGTTCAGTGGTACAGCTGTCAGCCAGGCTGACTCAGCTGTCAGCCTGGCTGACTCAGTATCTCGTTTTTACTTTATGATAATTCATAGTTTATCATATTTTGTCTATGGAAATACTTGCCATAAATTTCAAAAGCTTCTATGGAGCATAATACCCACACTAGATGCTACTAGAGACAGCTATTGAAAGCTTTTCTTGCTGACCTGTGTTTCTTAATGTTCGTATACTCTTACGAAATGTTCGGAAATCTTTTATTTGTCCACTGGTGTTTTCATCTTTTCGTAATTTTTTCAGGTTTGTATTTTTGAATTTTATTCGACAAGTTTCATGATACTTTGCATTATTGTTTTGCCACCACTTTTATTAAGTCTTTGAGGATTAGTAAGAATAGGAGAGGAATTGAGGCTATGAAAAAATTGGTATGTTCTTTGAATGGCCTGGATTAAGATGGGATTTTTTGTGGCTGAAATTAAATTCCAATGGGAATGACCTTCACAGTTCCTTCTAAAGCTTAATTCCAAACACTGTATGTTCAATTTTTATAAGTGAATGTTCTATACATAAAGGCTGAAGGAAGGAGAGCTTAAAAGGACTGTCCAGGAAGTTTGCGAGGATGTGAAGAAAAGATTTAAGGAAGTATTATCAAGATAAAAAAAGGAAGATTGCCAGAGTGTAGGAGGAAGAGCAGACGAGGGATTACTGGACACAATACACAGCAGAAGGTAGAGAAACTACTGAGTTACCTAGATACCTCGACAACAATTGTGGAAGAGAGTGAACGAAACCACTAAAAGAAGCATTAGGAAGAATTTTGAGCAGGTCACTTGCTACAGGGCAGCTGGCAGAGAGATGCAAGACAGCTGGTGCAGTCCCGTCCTTTACGAAAAGTTACAATCTGTGTCGCTGACATTCATAGTAAGGTTATGGACAAGATTATCAAAAGAGTAGGGGAACACCTGGAATGTAGCGGGTTAATAAACAACACCTGGAATGTAGCGGGTTAATAAACAACACCTGGAATGTAGCGGGTTAATAAACAACACCTGGAATGTAGCGGTTAATAAACAACACCTGGAATGTAGCGGTTAATAAACAACACCTGGAATGTAGCGGTTAATAAACAACACCTGGAATGTAGCGGTTAATGAACAACACCTGGAATGTAGCGGGTTAATAAACAACACCTGGAATGTAGCGGGTTAATAAACAACACCTGGAATGTAGCGGTTAATAAACAACACCTGGAATGTAGCAGGTTAATAAACAACACCTGGAATGTAGCAGGTTAATAAACAACACCTGGAATGTAGCAGGTTAATAAACAACACCTGGAATGTAGCAGGTTAATAAACAACACCTGGAATGTAGCGGTTAATAAACAACACCTGGAATGTAGCGGTTAATAAACAACACCTGGAATGTAGCGGGTTAATAAACAACACCTGGAATGTAGCGGGTTAATAAACAACACCTGGAATGTAGCGGGTTAATAAACAACACCTGAAGTAGCGGGTTAAAAACAACACTGGAATGTAGCGGGTTAATAAACAACACCTGAATGTAGCGGGTTAATAAAACACCTGGAAGTAGGGGTTAATAAACAACACCTGGAATGTAGAAAACAAACCGAAGGTTAAATAAACAACACCTGGAATGTAGGGTTAATAAACAACACTGAATGGGTTAATAAACACCTGGAATGACGGTTAATAAACAACACCTGGATGAGCGGGTTACTAATGAGGAAACAACACCTGGAATGTAGCGGGTAATCACCCTGAATTAAACAACACCTGGAATGTAGGGGTTAATAAACAACACCTGGAATGTACGGGTTAATAAACAACACCTGGAATGTAGGGTTAATAAACAACACCTGGAATGTAGCGGGTTAATAAACAACACCTGAATGTAGGGTTAATAAACAACACCTGGAATGTGCGGGTTAATAAACAACACCTGGAATGTAGGGTAAAAACAACACCTGGAATGTAGCGGTTAATAAACAACACCTGAATGTGGGTTATAAACAACACCTGGAATGTAGCGGTTAATAAACAACACCTGGAATGTAGCGGTTAATAAACAACACCTGGAATGTAGCGGGTTAATAAACAACACCTGGAATGTAGGGGTTAATAAACAACACCTGGAATGTAGAGGGTTAATAAACAACACCTGGAATGTAGAGGGTTAATATACAACAACCATCCGGTTGTAGAGATGGTAACCCTGCCTCACAAACCTGCTAAAGTTCTATGACAATGTTAGAGAAGTGAGGCGAGAGAAGAGTGGAATGACTGGATTACCCATATTTTGAACTGTAAGAGGGATCCCTTGATGAGGGTTGATGACAACACTATGTATGAGTTAATACAACTGGAATGTAGAAAAGCATCTGATGAGAGGTTAATGAAACACCTCGGGATTACTGTAAGGTTGAACTGTAAAACGATCTTGATGCAGGTTAATGCAACCTGGATATGTCAAGGTGAACTGTAAGAAGGATTTGATGCAGGTTGATACAAACCTGATGTACTATACAAGGTGAACTGTAAGAGGTCTTGATGAAAGTTAATGCACCTGAGATGATCAAGGTGAACTGTAAGAAGGATCTTGATGCAGGTTGATGACTTGATGAACTGTCAAGGTGAACTGTAAGAAGGATCTTGATGTGTTGATGACCTATGTTCAAGGTGAACTGTAAGAAGGATCTTGATGTGGTATACCTTGATGATATCAAGGTGAACTGTAAGAAGGATCTTGATGCAGGTTGATGCCCTTGATGACTGTCAAGGTGAACTGTAAGAAGGGTCTTGATGCAGTGTTGATGCACCTTGATGACTATCAAGGTGAACTGCAAGAAGGATCTTGATGCAGTGTTCAAGGTGAACTGTAACTGTATCCACGAGTATTTATTATAATATTTTCCATTACACTGAGATCGATTTAAAACATATATTGTATATAATAATGAAAAAACAAATAATAGGAACTATACAAGTTAGAAAGTCCCGCAAAGACTTGACCTGGTGACCTGACTCACTCTGACGGCTGGTGATCTAACCTGGACACCATGCTGACTCTTGCTGCTGATTTGACCTTTTTGTTGTTTTAAGAAATATTTCATGTATGATCAAGTACAATCATGTTCTTGAAATGAATCCTGATGATGGTGATTTATTTGTCACCGAAACATTGATTGGACCTCAATAAATGTCCAAGAAAATCCAAGTCTTTCGTACCTTCTATGAATTATATTTCTTCCAGTGAATTATTTTTTACGTGGTGACGAATAAGCAGAATCGGTGAAAATAGATATAACTGAATTTTAATTAACAATAAATAAATTTAATCTGATTTATGAATTTAGAAAAATTAGGCCAGAATATATCAACTGGGGTATTAGCTTGACCTCTATCAGATTACTAGGAAGAGTAACAGTGGACTTTTGATACACTCCTGTACCATGGAACACAAATATGAGAGATAAGTAGTTTTCTAGTCTGAGTATTGTCCCTGTTCACCTACGTACCTATTGTTCAGCCTCTGTTCTCCTGAGTACCTATTGTCCAACATATATGATAGGGTAAATTTACATCTCATCTGTAACTACATTGTCTTCACAGTTTTAATAAGATGGATGTGCTTATTACAGGAACATTAGCTTCTCAACATCAGGCTTGAAGGCACTAAGAAGTCTTACATCCCCGAGACTCTACTAAACACATTAAGTACAACTTTTTTTAAGAAACTGATGAAACAAATTCATAGGTCTATCATACCTTCCTATATGGTTACCTATAGATCCCTTACAACTTCCTAAAAGGTTACTCATAGGTCCTTCACATTTTTTCTTGCACCATCGATATGGTTAGTTTTGTTTTTATGTTCCCCAAGTTGAGTAGCTGAAAATATGTCTTCGGTGAAGATCACTTACACAGAAAGAATTTTAACCCACTTTGCCATGTACACTGTACACAGAACTTTGAAAGATTTAGTTGTTATCTTATATACACAATGGGACATCAAGAAGAAACATGTAATTCATCAATTATCTATCAAAACTGGACGAGACACCTCCATGAAAGTCATTGTAGCTAGATTGTGGGGACGATCGCAACTTCCTGCTGAGTAAAATAAAAAAACAGAAATAATCTGGAGTTTGGTGATGATCTGGAAATGCTCCCTATCTGAAATAAGATATCCTTCAACCGAGTACATAGATAGCATGCCCATGCATGACAGATGCAGTACTGAAGTAGTTGAATTAAGTTATACCTCGCCTTTACTTAAACACTGACATCTGAGGTGACAATTTTAATGTTTTAATGTTTTAATTTTGGGCATCAGTGTGAACGAGATCATCCAACATATCATCTGTTATCAGTAAGTTGTAGCTTGGTGAGATCAGTTGTGCTCTTTATAAGAAATTGAAATTGTTATAATTATTATTTATCTCTTTGCGACCACTGTCAGCCTCAGAGTTATTTCTGAGTTACCAGACCTTGCCACGTGGAGGCCAGTGGTTCGTCTTTAAGGTCCACCCATCCACTTCCTGTGTTTTTTTATGCTTTCCCCAGGTCCATGTGTCCAGGAGTCCATCTGTGTCCCCTCAGATATTCTCCCTTCTCCACTTCCCCAAGGTCTGCCTCAGCAACCAGTATCCTTCTTTTTCCCAGGTCCATGTATCCAGGAGTCCATCTGTCCGCCTTCAGATATTCCCCCTTCCCCACTTCCCCGAGGTATCCTCGCCTTCCCCAGGTCCATGTGTTCAGGAATCCATCCGTGGGCCCCCGGATGTCTCCCCTTCCTCACTTTCCTTAGGTTATCTTCCAGTCTCAGCTTTCCCCAGGTTATGTATCCCGAAGTCAGCTCAGCCACCACCAGTGATCTAGGTGGATGGGAACGAGGCCTTGTCTAGCTGGCCTACGGTAGAGACTGTCCAGGTGGGTGGAATTACTGGAGGTGACACACAGAAAACTGCGTCCAGTAATTACACCCACCAAGACAGCCACGACCGTACACCAGCTAGACGCAGCCAAGCTACCGTCCAGTTCCCCCACCAAGGTGAGGCCACTCAATGATATTTTGGGAGTTCTATTTATGTTATACAATTCATCTACATTATTTTTTTTTTTTTGTATTTAATTAGCAGTTTAAGTTTTTGTGAATGTTCTGTTGTGTGTGGATGAGTGTTCGTGTGTTAACCTGTTTGTCCACTTCCACGAGAACTGTAATAATTCTTGAACTTTATACTATTATTTAGTTATTTGTCTTATGAATTTGCCAGAGTCGCTGTGGGCTACAAGCTCCGCGTTCAATGGAAATAAGTCACTTTGTCTGACTTTTTTGGGTTATCCTGTGTAATTTACACATATGTTACTATGTTTGATAATTTGTATAACTGTATTTACGTGTACCTGTACCTAAGTAAACTTACTTACTTCACGCACACTTATTTTTACACTCATTTGCGCATTTCCGAAAACGCAGCGTCCAGATTCACCAACACACACACACACACACACACCACACCCTGAGTAAGGAATCATTCAGGACACTGTACACTGTGTACGTCAGGCCCATACTGGAGTATGCAGCACCAGTTTGGAACCCACACCTGGTCAAGCACGTCAAGAAATTAGAGAAAGTGCAAAGGTTTGCATCAAGGTTAGTTCCAGAGCTAAGGGAAATGTCCTACGAAGGAAGGCTAAGGGAAATCGGCCTGACGACACTGGCGGACAGGAGGGTTAGGGGAGACATGATAACGACATTCAAAATACTGCGTGGAATAGACAAGGTTGACAGAGACAGGATGTTCCAGAGAGGGAACACAGAAACAAGGGGTCACAATTGGAAGCTGAAGACTCAGATGAGTCAAAAGGATGTTAGGAAGTATTTCTTCAGTCATAGAGTAGTCAGGAAGTAGAATAGTCTAGCAAGTGATGTAGTGGAGGCAGGAACCATACATAGTTTTAAGACGAGGTATGATAAAGCTCATGGAGCAGGGAGAGAGAGAAAACCCAGTAGCGATCAGTGAAGAGGCTGGGCCTGGTGAGTACACACACACACACACTTATATGTATAAAACATACTCATCGCCATTTACACACACACGTCCACCTAAGCCACATACATGTACACAAATTTGTACCCATTCGTATATACTCTCTCCCACAAGGTTGTTAAAATTATGTTTGTCTTTTTAACATAAAATTGAAAAGTTTGAGGCAGAAAAAATTAGACTTCCTCAATGTTTGGGAATTCAGGAACTTAACATATTTCAATATTCTGATGGAGAATGTTGATTTTCGGGATTTTCAAGATATCCATTGTGAAAGGTGTGAAAAGTGACTAGTTTGAGACACTTGTAAGGTAAAGGTAAGGTAAAGAAGACACTACCATGAATTATCTTATGGAAGATAAAGTTTAGCTAGAAATTATTGTTAAACAATTTAACAAGTTTCTCTCAATTCTCATATTTTCACTTAGCTAACCTCTACTGGACTATAGTGAAACATTAGCCACCACACACACACAACATAAACATTATTGGATGAAAATAAAAACTAGCAGCTGGGGATATTCGATCCCTTCAAAAAAAAATTTAGGTGGTGGCTCCTGCACACTGGTCAGTTAGTCTCTGTCTTACTAAGATACTGTGTTATGGTGTCATGTACTGTGTTATGGTGTCATGTACTGTGTTATGGTGTCATGTACTGTGTTATGGTGTCATGCACTGTGTTATGGTGTCATGTACTGTGTTATGGTGTCATGTACTGTGTTATGGTGTCATGTACTGTGTTATGGTGTCATGTACTGTGTTATGGTGTCATGTACTGTGTTATGGTGTCATGTACTGTGTTATGGTGTCATGTACTGTGTTGTGGTGTCATGTACTGTGTTATGGTGTCATGTACTGTGTTATGGTGTCATGTACTGTGTTGTGGTGTCATGTACTGTGTTGTGGTGTCATGTATGTTTATGGTGTCATGTACTGTGTTATGGTGTCATGTACTGTGTTATGGTGTCATGTACTGTGTTTGGTGTCATGTACTGTGTTATGGTGTCAGACTTCTATGTACTGTGTTATGGTGTCATGTACTGTGTTTGGTGTCATGTACTGTGTTGTGGTGTCATGTACACTGTGTTATGGTGTCATGTACTGTGTTATGGTGTCATGTACTGTGTTATGGTGTCATGTACTGTGTTATGGTGTCATGTACTGTCTTATGGTGTCATGTACTGTGTTATGATGTCATGTACTGTGTTATGGTGTCATGTACTGTGTTATGGTGTCATGTACTGTGTTGTGGTGTCATGTACTGTGTTGTGGTGTCATGTACTGTGTTATGGTGTCATGTACTGTGTTATGGTGTCATGTACTGTCTTATGGTGTCATGTGTGAATGTCAGTGAATATTATAACATTAATGTGTTGTAATGTATGCGATGTTTAAATGTTAGGATGTATTACACCTTCAGTGGTGTGGCATACGATGTCATTTCTTCAATCTTAGTGTTTATACTACAAATAATACTTAACGTTAATGTTTAGGTGATGTTTACGTCGTAGCTGAACATTGTGTTCTTCATAGTAATTAAAAATAGTAAACTTCCATTTATGAATAACTCTTAACATAGTTATTTTTCAATTAGAAAAACGTTCTTAAAAGTCGTGGTGATTCATAATTCAACTTAAATAGTACATAGAATATAGTCGTACGTTACAGAAAAAGTGGTTCAAAAAGTGACAACAAAAAGACTAAGAATATTTCTTGATAAACAGAGCATTTGAAGAGTGTCAAGAACTACAGGAGAAAGTTGAGAGTACAACTTTTATAAAGAATTAGACACGTGCAACATCTGGGTATCTTTAATTTGTAGATGTTTTGCCCAGCAGTGGCTTTATCCATACAACAGAATTAGATACATAAATAACCCGCACATTGAAGAGAGGAGCTTACGACGACGTTTCGGTCCGACTTGGACCATTTACTAAGTCACATTAACAGAAAGTAGAGGAGGTAGTATATATAGACCAGCAGACAGGGACGGGACAAGGAAGGTAGTACTACCTCTCTAGTCCCGTCCCTGTCTGCTGGTCTATATATACTGCTCTCTACTCTCGTTTATGTTAGAGTGACTTTGCAAATGGTCCAAGCTAGACCGAAACGTCGTGGTAAGCTCCTCTCTTCTATTTGCGGTTATATGTGTATTGTTCCAGTCACGGTATTGTACCATCAAATTAAAGGTACCCAGATGTTGCACTTGAGTCTTATTCTCCTTCGTGTTGGTATTGTATACCATTGATATTCAACTATTATAAAGTTTAACAATATTTATTATAATGACAGTCAAACACAAAACAAACCATAAAATAAGTAATTACAATTAGCTATTATTATGTAAATTGTCTGAAATAATAAGATAATCATCAAAAACCATTAATAATTCTCTGATAGGCATTATTGCCAATGTAACAGGTCAGTGAGTGTCAGTAAGGTGTCACCAGTTATGGCAGTTTCCTTTACAAAACAATGCACTAAACATGATGGATGGGGATGCAAGATGCAAGAACATCAGCTTCTCAACATCACGAGTGAAGGTACTGGGTCTTGGATCCCTGTTACTGTATTGAAGCCTCGCTCTACTAAACACACCAGGTACTGTTACTGTATTGAAGCCTCGCTCTACTAAACACACCAGGTACTGTTACTGTATTGAAGCCTCGCTCTACTAAACACACCAGGTACTGTTACTGTATTGAAGCCTCGCTCTACTAAACACACCAGGTACTGTTACTGTATTGAAGCCTCGCTCTACTAAACACACCAGGTACTGTTACTGTATTGAAGCCTCGCTCTACTAAACACACCAGGTACTGTTACTGTATTGAAGCCTCGCTCAACTAAACACACCAGGTACTGTTACTGTATTGAAGCCTCGCTCTACTAAACACACCAAGTACTGTTACTGTATTGAAGCCTCGCTCTACTAAACACACCAGGTACTGTTACTGTATTGAAGCCTCGCTCTACTAAACACACCAGGTACTGTTACTGTATTGAAGCCTCGCTCTACTAAACACACCAGGTAATGTTACTGTATTGAAGCCTCGCTCTACTAAACACACCAGGTAATGTTACTGTATTGAAGCCTCGCTCTACTAAACACACCAGGTACTGTTACTGTATTGAAGCCTCGCTCTACTAAACACACCAGGTACTGTTACTGTATTGAAGCCTCGCTCTACTAAACACACCAGGTACTGTTACTGTATTGAAGCCTCGCTCTACTAAACACACCAGGTACTGTTACTGTATTGAAGCCTCGCACTACTAAACACACCAGGTACTGTTACTGTATTGAAGCCTCGCTCAACTAAACACACCAGGTACTGTTACTGTATTGAAGCCTCGCTCTACTAAACACACCAGGTACTGTTACTGTATTGAAGCCTCGCTCTACTAAAATCACCAAGTACTGTTACTGTATTGAAGCCTCGCTCTATCTAACACACCAGGTACTGTTACTGTATTGAAGCCTCGCTCTATTAAACACACCAGGTACTGTTACTGTATTGAAGCCTCGCTCTACTAAACACACCAGGTACTGTTACTGTATTGAAGCCTCGCTCTACTAAACACACCAGGTAATGTTACTGTATTGAAGCCTCGCTCTACTAAACACATTAGGTACTGTTACTGTTTTGAAGCCTCGCTCTACTAAACACACCAGGTACTGTTACTGTATTGAAGCCTCGCTCAACTAAACACACCAGGTACTGTTACTGTATTGAAGCCTCGCTCTACTAAACTCACCAAGTACTGTTACTGTATTGAAGCCTCGCTCTACTAAACACACCAGGTACTGTTACTGTATTGAAGCCTCGCTCTACTAAACACACAAGGTACTGTTACTGTATTGAAGCCTCGCTCTACTAAACACACCAGGTACTGTTACTGTATTGAAGCCTCGCTCAATTAAACACACCAGGTACTGTTACTGTATTGAAGCCTCGCTCTACTAAACACACCAGGTACTGTTACTGTATTGAAGCCTCGCTCAACTAAACACACCAGGTACTGTTACTGTATTGAAGCCTGCTCTACTAAACACACCAGGTAATGTTACTGTATTGAAGCCTCGCTCTAAACACACCAGGTACTGTTACTGTATTGAAGCCTCGCTCACTAAACACACCAGGTACTGTTACTGTATTGAAGCCTCGCTCAACTAAACACACCAGGTACTGTTACTGTATTGAAGCCTCGCTCTACTAAACACACCAGTACTGTTACTGTATTGAAGCCTCGCTCTATAAACACACCAGGTACTGTTACTGTATTGAAGCCTCGCTCTACTAAACACACCAGGTACTGTTACTGTATTGAAGCCTCGCTCTACTAAACACACCAGGTACTGTTACTGTATTGAAGCCTCGCTCTACTAAACACACCAGGTACTGTTACTGTATTGAAGCCTCGCTCAACTAAACACACTAGGTACTGTTACTGTATTGAAGCCTCGCTCTACTAAACACACCAGGTACTGTTACTGTATTGAAGCCTCGCTCTACTAAACACACCAGGTACTGTTACTGTATTGAAGCCTCGCTCTACTAAACACACCAGGTACTGTTACTGTATTGAAGCCTCGCTCTACTAAACACACCAGGTACTGTTACTGTATTGAAGCCTCGCTCAACTAAACACACCAGGTACTGTTACTGTATTGAAGCCTCGCTCTACTAAACACACCAGGTACTGTTACTGTATTGAAGCCTCGCTCTACTAAACACACCAGGTACTGTTACTGTATTGAAGCCTCGCTCAACTAAACACACCAGGTACTGTTACTGTATTGAAGCCTCGCTCTACTAAACACACCAGGTACTGTTACTGTATTGAAGCCTCGCTCTACTAAACACACCAGGTACTGTTACTGTATTGAAGCCTCGCTCTACTAAACACACCAGGTACTGTTACTGTATTGAAGCCTCGCTCTACTAAACCACCAGGTACTGTTACTGTATTGAAGCCTCGCTCACTAAACACACCAGGTACTGTTACTGTATTGAAGCCTCGCTCTACTGAACACACCAGGTACTGTTACTGTATTGAAGCCTCGCTCTACTAAACACACCAGGTACTGTTACTGTATTGAAGCCTCGCTCTACTAAACACACCAGGTACTGTTACTGTATTGAAGCCTCGCTCTACTAAACACACCAGGTACTGTTACTGTATTGAAGCCTCGCTCTAATAAACACACCAGGTACTGTTACTGTATTGAAGCCTCGCTCTAATAAACACACCAGGTACAGCTTTTTTCAAGAAATTGATGAAGCCACTTAAGTGTTCGTGACTTAGATTTTGTCATATATATTTTGTAAATCAAACGCTCCCTTGATTCTGATGTTACCCTGCCGCCCCCCTACCGCCCTCTTTTCCGCAACCCCCAGGGAAAGGTACTGCCCACTTTGGAAATCACAGCTCTAGACACTTGCAAATGTAGCTAGAATGTAGGTATTCATTCTCAGCAGATAGCCTGTATACACCCTGTGATGAATTTACAACAATTCCCAAACAGAAATAGATAGAAAGAACGACTGTTTAAGGCACACACAAAGGTTAAAGCAGATACAGTGTTTGTAAAACAAGTGGAATTTAATTGTAAAAATATCTTATATTTTTCCTTATAAATTTAACCTTAGAACTTAATATATATATTAATATATCAGGAAGATCCATAGCCAGACTGTGGGATCGACTGGTGGTGTTCTTACTCTTGACAGCTCCAGCCCACAAGGAAATATCTTCCTTTTACAGATTTTTTAATAAATAAATGTCACAGTTTATGGATTGTCGAGTGAGTGACGTCATCCAGCACATGAGTGACGTCATCCAGCACATGAGTGACGTCATCCAGCACATGAGTGACGTCATCCAGCACATGTGTCATCAGGAAAAATGTGGTGAGTTTTGTAAAATCTGGTTATTTGGTTTTGATGGACAGTGATCAGACTGTGACCAGCTGTATTTAATGTTTGTTACAGATTTTTGTAAACATTTAAGTATTGTATAAAGAAAAATTCACCAGTCTGGTGAAAATTAAGTATCAAAGTAGCTTATCAAGAAAGAACATAAAGGTCCAATACCCTGACTGGAACAATACATAAATAACTCTTACACAAGAGGAAGTTACGACGATATTTGGAAAAATGATTAACAATTATTTTTCCCAGTTCCGGAGATTGTTGTGATGTGTGTGTAGTTACATCACCTTCCACATCACAGTTCCGGAGATTGTTGTGATGTGTGTAGTTACATCACCTTCCACATCACAGTTCCGGAGATTGTTGTGATGTGTGTGTAGTTACATCACCTTCCACATCACAGTTCCGGAGATTGTTGTGATGTGTGTGTAGTTACATCACCTTCCACATCACAGTTCCGGAGATTGTTGTGATGTGTGTAGTTACATCACCTTCCACATCACAGTTCCGGAGATTGTTGTGATGTGTGTAGTTACATCACCTTCCACATCACAGTTCCGGAGAGTGTTGTGATGTGTGTAGTTACATCACCTTCAACATCACAGTTCCGGGAGATTGTTGTGATGTGTGTGTAGTTACATCACCTTCCACATCACAGTTCCGGAGAGTGTTGTGATGTGTATGTAGTTACATCACCTTCCACATCACAGTTCCGGAGAGTGTTGTGGTGTGTGTAGTTACATCACCTTCCACATCACAGTTCCGGAGAGTGTTGTGATATTTGTAGTTACATCACCTTCCACATCACAGTTCCGGAGAGTGTTGTGATGTGTGTAGTTACATCACCTTCCACATCACAGTTCCGGAGAGTGTTGTGATGTGTGTAGTTACATCACCTTCCACATCACAGTTCCAGAGAGTGTTGTGATGTGTGTAGTTACATCACCTTCCACATCACAGTTCCAGAGAGTGTTGTGGTGTGTGTAGTTACATCACCTTCCACATCACAGCTCCGGAGAGTGTTGTGATGTGTGTAGTTACATCACTTTCCACATCACAGTTCCGGAGAGTGTTGTGATGTGTGTAGTTACATCACCTTCCACATCACAGTTCCAGAGAGTGTTGTGGTGTGTGTAGTTACATCAACTTCCACATCACAGTTCCAGAGAGTGTTGTGGTGTGTGTAGTTACATCACCTTCCACATCACAGTTCCGGAGAGTGTTGTGATGTGTGTAGTTACATCACCTTCCACATCACAGTTCCGGAGAGTGTTGTGATGTTTGTAGTTACATCACCTTCCACATCACAGTTCCGGAGAGTGTTGTGATGTGTGTAGTTACATCACCTTCCACATCACAGTTCCAGAGAGTGTTGTGGTGTGTGTAGTTACATCACCTTCCACATCACAGTTCCGGAGAGTGTTGTGGTGTGTGTAGTTACATCACCTTCCACATCACAGTTCTGGAGAGTGTTGTGATGTGTGTAGTTACATCACCTTCCACATCACAGTTCCGGAGAGTGTTGTGATGTGTGTAGTTACATCACCTTCCACATCAGTAAGCTTCAGGGAACACCAAGATCGAAATATACATGTGGGTTAATACTGAACATTGACAAATATGGGCACATAGGCGTATCGAAAGAGGGGAAGATCAGTTAAGAAATCAATATATTCAATTAAAGAGAGAAATAAAAAAAGGAATAAGAAAAACAAAAAGGGATTATGAGGCTAAAGTCGCAAGGGATTCGAAGACTAACCCAAAAGGGTTCTTTCAGGTATACAGAAGTAAGATTAGGGAGAAGATAGGCCCACTTAAGAGTAACTCAGGTCAGATCACTGACAGGGATAAGGAAATGTGTGAACTTTTCAATGCCTACTTCCTCTCAGTTTTTACCCAGGAAGATACTAGCGAAATTCCAGAAATAATATATTATGTAGAACAGGACGATAATAAACTATGCACTATTAGGGTAACTAGTGACATGGTCCTCAGACAAAAAGAGAAATTAAAACCTAACAAATCCCCAGGCCCTGATGAACTGTTTGCAAAGGTTTTAAAGGAATGTAAAGTGGAACTTAGCATACCTTTGGCTAATCTTTTCAATATATCACTACAAACTGGCATAGTGCCAGACAAGTGGAAAATAGCAAATGTAATACCTATTTACAAGGCAGGTGACAGATCCTTAGCTTCGAACTATAGACCAATAAGCCTTACCTCCATAGGTGGTAAATTTATGAAATCAATAATTGCCGAAGCAATTCGTAGCCATCTTGAAAGGTATAAATTGATTAATGAATCTCAGCACGGTTTTACAAAGGGGCGTTCCTGTCTTACGAATTTACTAACTTTCTTCACTAAGGTTTTTGAGGAGGTAGATCATGGTATTGAATATGATATTGTGTATATGGACTTCAGTAAGGCTTTCGATAAAGTTCCACATCAGAGGCTGTTGAGAAAACTTAAGGCACACGGAATAGGAGGAGAATTTTTTTCCTGAGTAGAGGCATGATTGACAAATAGGCAGCAGAGAGTCTGTATAAATGGGGTGAAATCAGAATGGGGGCACATCACAAGCGGTGTTCCACAATTTACATAAACGACATAGATGAGGGAATATATTGCGACTTAAGCAAATTTGCTAATGACACCAAAATAGACCGTCCAATTCATTCAAATGAGGACATTAGAGCACTCCAGGATGATTTGAATAGACAGATGCAGTGGTCGAAGAAGTGGCAGATGCAGTTTAATATAGACAAATGCAAATATCTAAATGTTGGACAGGAAAATAACCATGCCACATATAAACTAAATAATGTAGATCTTAATATTACGGATTGCGAAAAGGATTTAGGAATTCTGGTTAGCAGTAATCTGAAACCAAGACAACAGTGCATAAGTGTTCGCAATAAAGCTAACAGAATCCTTGGCTTCATATCAAGAAGTATAAATATTAGAAATCCTCAGGTTGTTCTTCAACTCTATATATCTTTGGTTAGGCCCCATTTAGATTATGCTGCACAGTTTTGTCACCTATTACAGAATGGATATAAATGCACTGGAAAACGTACAAAGGAGGATGACAAAGTTGATCCCATGTATCAGAAATCTTCCCTATGAGGATAGACTGAGGGCCCTGAATCTGCACTCTCTAGAAAGGCATAGAATTAGGGGATATGATTGAGGTATATAAATGTAAAACGGGAATTAATAAAGGGGATGTAAATAGCGTGATAAAAATATCTAGCATTGACAGGATTCGCAGAAATGGTTTTAAATTAGAAAAAATCACATTCAGGAAGGATATAGGAAAGCACTGGTTTGATAATAGAGTTGTGGATGAGTGAAACAAACTCCCGAGTACCGTCATAGAAGCTAAGACGTTGTGTAGTTTTAAAAATTGGTTGGATAAATACATGAGTGGGTGTAACTGGGTGTGAGTTGGACCTGACTGGCTTGTGCTACTAGGTCAGATGCCGTGCTCCTCCCTTAAGTGAATGTGACTAACCTGACTAGATCAAGGCATTGGCTTAAGGTCAAGGTCTCGCATGGGCCAGTAAGGCTGCTGCAGTGTTCCTTCTTTAACTACGACCACACATACCTATGACCACAGCGGTGAAGTGAGGAAGGTAGTTCATCTGAGGGGACACAGATGGACTTCTGGAAACACGGAACCCTTGAGGAAGAACCAAACACACACACACACACACACACACATGACCTTACCTGACCACACCTAACTGACCTCACCTTAATATGACATCACCTAACTATGGCAAAACCTGATTATGACCTCACCTAACTATGACCACTCCTAACTACGACCACACATACCTATGACCACACCTGGTGAAGTGAGGAAGGGAGTTCATCTGAGGGGACACATATGGACTTCTGGAGACACGGAACTAGAGGAAGAACCAAACACACACACACAAATGACCTCACCTAACAATGACCACACTTAACTGACCTCACCTTAATATGACATCACCTAACTGTGACTCTTCCTAATTATGACCACACCTAACTGTGACCCCACCTAACTATGACCACACTTGGGGACACAGATGGACTTCTGGAGACACGGACACACACTAACCTAACCCACCCACACACACACACACACACACACACACACCGGACTATGACCTCACACATGATTATGACCACTCCTGTCTGTGACCACTCCAGAATATGACCACTCCTGTCTATGACCACCCCTGACTGTGACCACACCTGACTAGACCAGCTAGAAAAGACAAAGTTTCCACCAGCAAGGTCATTGGAAGGGGCCAAAAACCTTGAGGAAACAACAAAATGCAGAACCTGGGGAAGGGAGTTTATCTGAGGGGACACAGATGGATTTCTGGAGACACAGAACAAGGGAAAGTACCGAGCGGATGGAGACCAGGAAACATGATCTAAAACATAAGCAGAGAGATAGAGGGGAAAAGAGAAAATACCCATGGGGACACAGGTAAACTCCTGGACACATGGACCTGATGGAAGCCCCAAGATGGTAGAGAGGGTAGAGGACCTTAAAGACGAACCACTGGCCTCCACGTGGCAGGGTCTGGTAACTCAGAGATAACTCGGAGACTGACAGTGGTGGATGTAATGAAGCGGACTTATTTGATTTGTGTGTGTGATTACACACACACACAAACAAACACACACACACACACACTCAAGCACGAACGCAGAGGAGAAGTTCATACCAAACGGTAACAAAAAAAATGGTAAGACCAGAGTGATCCCATGGTTTAACTGGAGGTGTAAAGAAGCCAAAGCCAAGTGTGCTAGAGCATGGAATAAATATAGAAGGCAAAGGACTCAAGTAAACAAGGAGTTGAGCAGAACGACAGCATCAAAAGCCAAAGTTGTTATACAGTCACATTAGGTGAAGGACCAGGTAATCAGGTTGAGGAAAGAATTAGGGGAGCTCACGAAGAGTGACCAGGAAGAATGTGATAAACTTAGATTTAGAGAAGTATTCACCGGTGGCCTGGTGGCTAAAGCTCTCGCTTCACGCACGGAGGGCCCGGGTTCAATTCCCGGTGGGGCGGAAACATTTCGTGGCCCGGTGGTCTGGTGGCTAGAGCTCTCGCTTCACACACGGAGAGCCCGGGTTCGATTCCCGGTGGGTGGAAACATTTCGACTTGTTTCCTTACACCTGTTGTCATGTTCACCTAGCAGCAAATAGGTACCTGGGTTGTTAGTCGACTGGTGTGGGTCGCATCCTGGGGACAGACAGTCCTCGATGACGCACTGACTTTCTTGGGTTATCCTGGGTGGCTAACCCTCCGGGGTTAAAAATCCGAAGAAATCTTATCTTATCTTATCATGCTTCCAGCAAACCATGAAAGTGAAGAAACTGCTAGGTGAACTAGATACCTCAAAGGCGGTGGGCCCAGATAACATATCTCCATGGATCCTGAGAGAGGGAGCAGAGGAACTGTGTGTGCCCCTAGCAGCAATCTTCAATAAATCTATCGAAGCTGCGCAATTGCCTGAGGCGTGGAAGACAGCAAATGTAGTTCCAATTTTTAAGAAAGGAGACAGACAGGCATCGATAAACTACAGACCAGTGTCACTAACATGTATAGTATGTAAAGTCATGGAAAAATTATCAGGAGAAGAGTGGTGGAGCACATTGAAAAGATTAGGCTCATACATGACAATCAGCACGGCTTCAGAGATGGGAAATCCTGTGTCACAAATCTACTTGAGTTCTACGATTAGGTAACAGAAGTAAGACAGGAGAGAGAGGGATGGGTAGATTGCATCTTTTTGGACTGCAAGAAGGCTTTTGACACACTACCACACAAGAACCTGGTACAAAAATTAGAGAAGCAGACAGGAATATTACTGCAGTGGATCAGGGAATATCTGACAGGAATGAAACAACGAGTGTTGGTACATGATGAAGTGTCAGAGTAGGCACATGTGTCGAGTGGGGTTCCAGTAGGGTCAGTTCTAGGTCCGGTGCTGTTTCTTGTATACGTGAATGACATGATGGAAGGAATAGATTCAAAAGTGTCACTGTTCGCTGATGATGTAAAACTGATGAGGAGAATACAAGCGGACGAGGATCAGTTAAGATTACAAGAGGTTCTGGACAGACTACAAGTCTGGTCTGACAAATGTCTCCTGGAGTTTAACCCCAGTAAGTGCAAAGTCATGAACATTGGGGAAGGACAAAGAAGACCGCAGGCGGAGTACATGTAAACAGCTTATTCAGAGGCTCTTTCAAACTGCGCGGCACTACGGTGCTGCCATCTATAGGCCTATCAAGGTCGGGCTGGACAGCCATGTTTCTCTCTCACTCTACCAGCCTACCTCCCCGAGACAGGTTCTACCCTTGCTGGCTCCCGGTCCCCTCACGCTCTGCCCAGTGTATACCTACACCTTCCCATTAATAAACTGAGTCTAGTCATCGGCCGTATCTCTGCACCTATGCTACCATTCTACTGCCCAGACGTAAGCAGCCAAGAAAATAGAGTTAACAGTGGTGACAGCAGTGGTTCAAGGCAGAGTGTAGTGTTGGGGACCCACCGACCAGTCGATCATCCGACCAAGCCAGTCATATCCAGGTCATCTGCTGGCTTATAACATCATCCGTAGCTTCCAGCGTCTCGTGGGTGCCTGAGTCAGAGCATCATCCACGATTTTTCACAAAATCGGGACATAGGGCGTCATCTCCAGCCCTCCAGCCAGAAGCAGTCACGTGTGTGTTCATCTCCTACTCTACAACTCTCCAGCATTCTCCTACACCCTTCTGCATCCAGCAGCGTCTCTACGCCCTTCCTACAGCTACAAGAGACGCGAGGTGAGGTCGTTTTGGGTGTGTTGGTGTTGTGTCCACGTGTGTCTACCTCAGGGCGCCGCTGCCTGCCTACCTCACACCACCACTCACCTACTCTCCACTCCTCTTGCTACGTTTCTACGCTCCCTATATCCAGCTCGTCACCTGTGTGTTGTTTTCTCTGAGTTCTTCAAGAAGCCATTCCTGGCTTGACCACGTGGGAACCCATCGTGTTTGTCCCAAGCCAAGCCAAGCCAGGCGCCTGCAGTGTTCCCAGCACCTCGTTCCTGCGTCCTTCAATCTTCACCCTTCCTCCAGCTACAGCAGTGATTTAATTTTGTTTTTGTTTTTGTTATTGCACCAGTATCTTAAAATTTCCCCCAGTGAAAACTGTAAAGTAACATCTTAGTAATTGTTGCAGTCTTTTGCAGTAATTCTGGTATCCTGCCTAGTTCTGTTGTGTAGTAATTTCCCCGTGTCCGTCTGCGCTTCCTAAGCCACGGTCAGCAGCGCTCTCAGACACATTCCCAGTGTAAACACAACGCCACGCTCAGCTGGCGAGGTTCTGTGCTCCTTATTAAAATCTTCCCCTTTCACAGAGCCCTACGACCCCTTTCCAGTTCTTACCAAGTGTTGCACAAGATTATTCTATTGAAGAAAACCCCATAGAAGTTCCCAAGTGCTCAGACAGCATTCAGCAGCCAGTACACACCAGGAGTTTCAGAATCTGCCTACTTGCATCTACCCTCCATCTACAATTAAAGTTAAGTAAACAGTGACTTGTCTGGCATTTCCTAAGAATTTGTGACATTATTTAATTGCCCTGCACCAAGTACAGTATCACTGAAGCCCATACTTTCAGTGATTTATTCAGCAACATTGTTGCACTTTGCAAACTCATTTTTTTTTTTTTGCATTTTTAAATCCTAGTGCATTATTCTGCACCTAGCCTCTCACCTAATTATTAATTGTTCCTGCTCAAAGTTGTTCATTGTGTACCTATATATATATATATATATATATATATATATATATATATATATATATATATATATATATATATATATATATATATATATATATATATATATATTCTTTTTTTAAATTGCAAGTCATATCTGTTTGCTATTAATTTGATTGTTGCATCTGCAAGCTAGCCACAAATTGTTGACAACCCTGCACAGTTCTGATGTGTTAGTGTGTTCAAAGTGTTATTTTAATACTTGCCAGTGTCAGTTTTATTCTGCTTGAATTCAACAACTTGTGACTAGACACCTACATTTTCTCCAGTGTCTCAATTTAATTTTTTTTCTCCATATTATTTCTTTGCCATATTTTTGTTTAGGCTCTTTCACCTGTGTTTTGCATTCTGTTAATGTTTATGCCTTGTCATTGAGTGCATTATCAGTTCCTGTTATTGAATTTTCAGGAACCTGCTTATTTGCCATTATTGCAATAATTACCTGTGAAATTCCATACTTTTTAACCAGAATTTACTTGACAATTTCTTTTCTTGTGTCAGTGTACACTCATTTTGCCACCTGTAACTTTTTGCCCCTATTATTATTGATTTTTATCATTTTTGCATTTTACTCATTGCCTTTTATGTGAAATTCAGTACTTCTTGATATAGTAAATTTTTGTGACTGTTTTTATACCATTGAAGACTGATTTTATTAATTGTTTTGCCACCTTACCTTGCTGCAAGTGAATTCATATTTTTCTTTGCCATACCTAATTGCAACTGCCAACACCTGCAACATTTTGCTGTGTGTTGAGCAAGCCTGCACTGCAGTACAGTGTATGCAATACCCAGTTTTCATTTTAATTTGCAAACTTTTGTTAATTCCGCTACTTGTTACAGTTCATTCATTTTCATGCAATTTTCTTGCCAGTTATCTCTGCTTTTGTTCTGTAAACACCCCAGCAATTAATTCACTTGTATCCAAAATTTACCTTGAGTTTCAGAGAGTACCATTCTCTTTTTTTTGACGTAATTCACGCATTTGTTAACAAATAAGCAGTTTTCGAGTAACACCGTGTTGTGTCCTCTCTGACTCTGTGTTGAGTTCTAGCCGTTTGCATATCAATTCTTGCTTTGATCCCTTTCCCTTCCTCTGTGACTTATTTTGTGCTTATAACTGACACTATGACTCAGAAACGCAGTGGCCGTCACGGTGCCCAAGCTTTTGCCACAGCTGGCACTGATGCCTCTCCTGTTGGGTCCCATCAGGGGGAGGATGGCCCCTCCATAACGATTGGCCAGGCATTAGCCCATATCGCGGCCACGAATGGCACTTCATGTCATTCCCGCCCGTCCCTTTTGTTCGACAGTCGCGCCAGTATGTTGGAGACTTGGTTCAAATCGGTCGAGACGACGGTTAAGGGACGAACCGATAACCCTACTGCCGCGGTGGCTGTGGACAAATCCCTAAGTGTTATCACTTCCTTCTTAGACTTGGTGGAAGTGCGTGATTTGCAGTCATGGTCCAAGCTTAAGGAAGCATTCCGTAATTACTTCCGGCGCAGGCATCAGTGCCATTACCTTGACATTATCACTAGCATCTTGAATGAGTGCCAATCCCCGGATGAAAGCCCCCTCGCTTGCATCTGTCATTTCCAGCGAGCATCGTTAGATTTTATTGACATTATGAAGGATAGCAAGTGGGTCACTAGTGACGGTAGTATAAAACTCGAAGACATCATCCCCATGATCGTCGGAGGCGTCATGCGCAGAGATGCCCCACTCCATCTCCATGATAGGATTGACGAATAGGGCTCGGCCCCAAGGAACACATCCTGGGCGCCTTTAATGCCATCGATAAAATTAAAACCTCGGGCGAGAAAGACAAGGCTTGTCGCCCTGCTGGTACTCCTTGCAAGTCCCTCAATCGCCAACTCTTGTGTCGCCGCCTGTGCAACCCCTGTCACTTTGCTGCAGCCGTCCAGCAATCAGCAGCCAAGGCTAGGACGAACACAAACCTCAGACCAAGCCGAATCAAAACGGCAGGTCAGGTTATGACCGAGGGCTAGCAAGACGACCTTGCCAGCGTCTCCTACATCTAAGTCCAAGCCATAAGCACACACTGCAGCACCACCGCGAAGCGTGTGGTTTGCTGTTTTAACTGCTGTAAAAGGGTCATTCCGTTCTGAGGTTATAAACTTCAGCCCCCCGCCGTGATAATCACCGCCCCCGTGCCACCCGGGAGGGCAATTGTGTTTACCACCATACATCCAGTCATACCTCCAGTGAGTGCCATAAGTTGCGTAGCATCTTGTTGGCGCACCACGGCGCGCTCCCCGCCCGGGCCCAAGCTAGCCAGAGCCCCTCCAGTAGTTCGGGGAAGAGACGCTCAGAAAAATTACGAAAAGAGATAGTCACCCTGTCGGAGTCGCTGTATTCCGTTCCTGTCCGCAATGCGTTGCGCCCTGGGCGACACGCATGCCGACATCACGGAAACAGAGTGCCTCGACGCTGGTGTCGCGACTCGAACTGTACCTTCCAGGACGTCGAGTCGCTCCACCAAGCGTCGAGCCTTAGTAGCTGGGACTCCAAAGACCTAGTCGGCCCGTCATGCCTTCACGTTCGGTATGACAGCCCGTGTGGACCTCTCAGAGTCCACACTTCATCGGAAGCCTATTCAGCTTTTCCTTGATACAGGTTCGGTGGTTAACATTGTCCGTTCCACCCTCTTCCGTGACATTGGTCTCCATGCAGCCATGCTGACCGAGCCGTCTGCTATTCAGGCGTTTCAGGCAGCCCTTCCCACGTTCCGTGGTTGTCCAACCTAAGAATTGCGATCCAATGATCAAAGTGGTCAGCAAAGTTCTTAGTTGTTGATGACATCGTCTTCCCAGGCGATTTGCTCATCGGTTTCATGACCATGGCAGACCTTAAGATCCGTTTAGATCCAGCTAAGTGGAAAGCGGATTTTGATGGAGTGGACGCGCCTTCTGGGGTGTACGCTTGGGTTCCACTACCTGCCACCCGTCTCTGGGGTACATCCAGTGCTTGTAATCATTGGAAACCTGTGGTTTCCGTCGCACATCCTCCATGAGGTCGGCCTCTTGTCCTGACCAACCTCATAAGAGAGCTCGTGTCTCGTCACCTCCTGACCATCAGTGCTCAGTTATCAGTGAAACCCAGTCTGGGGACGCCCATTCTGACCATCACTCTAACTCGCGCTTTTTGTAGAGGGGTGACCGTTGTCAAGCCGCACCTCCTGTTGGCAGGCGACTGTCTGACTCGTGTCATGGCATCAGCGAGCAGAGTTACTGCCTGTACAAAGTATGATGTCACTTTGTCGGCTAATTCGCTCACCCTGTTACGGTGTATGTGACAAGAGTTTCAAGGAGATCACGTGCTAGTCGACAACGACACGTGCAGAGTCAAGGGCCTCTCCCTTGAGCCGTCCTTGCACACTGTGCGTCGTGGCAAGTTGCAAGTCCTTGTCGGTAACTTGCACAGTCGAGAATCCCCTGAGGAAGGATACTTCACTTGTCGGCCTCGTCAGGTTCCCTCTCCGGTGAGAGTGGAGGGAGAAATCCAGCTGACGTTCTTGTAAGTGCAGTCCTCCCAGGTGAGTCCGCTACAATTCTTCCGTCACCCAGGCAGTGCAGGAAGATGATCTAGCTATGACAGACTACCCGGAAGAAGTTCCCAACTCTCCAGGTTCTCAATCGCGCACGCACTGCCGTCGCGTTAGATGGTGAGTCCATGGGTCTGACCCCGCTTATGTCTCACCATATTCCGCTTGATAAAGGTACTAAACCCATTTACGGCCTGCGACGTTTGCCGCATGCGCAAAGAGTGTTTGCTGACGAACTATTGCAAAGATGCTCCCGATGGAGTTATCAAGGAGTCCATTTCCTGGAATGCCCTCTAATCCTAGTTCCCAAGAAAGATGGAACATGGCGTCCTGTTATCGATTACAGGAAACTGAATGCCTGTACCATCCCAGACCGATTTCCATTGCCAGTTCTAAATGACCTGTTACAGAACATTGGCATAATAAGGTCTTTTCGACTCTTGATCTTCTTCAAGGGTTTTGGCAGATCCCTCTTGATGACCAAAGCAAAGAACTAACAGCGTTCTCTACGCCTACTGGTCATTATCAGTTCAAGAGAATGCCCTCGCTTGGCGGAAGCCCAATCACGTTCAGTCGTCTAATGACAACGATTTTTCCTTACTTCCTAGGTGGCACGCTCTTGGTCTACCTAGACGATCTCATTGTGATGTCCCAAGATGTTCTACTCATCTCGAAAACTTGAGCGGGTACTGGAAAAAATAGCCAAGGCTAATCTTAAGGTGAAGCTTAAAATGCTAGTTCCTTAACAGGAAATAAAGTTTCTGGGCCACGTAGTGACTCAGAGCAGCATAAGACAGACGAGTCTAAAATCTCGGCTGTCGAAAGTTCCCTAAAACCTGCGACGGCAGATACTGTCCGCTCCCTCGTACCTAGCCAGATTCTACCGCACATTCATAGGGTTTCTCCACCTTGGCACCCTTGACACAGCTCCTTAAGAAAGATGTCCCCTTTGAGTGGACTTGCCCGAAAATTCATCATACTTAAAAATAGGTTAACATCAGCCCCAGTCCTTTGATTCCCTATTTACCAAAGCGTCACCTTGACGACAGATGCCAAAAAGTTGGATCGGTGCAGTCTTGTCGCAGGAATTAATGGTAAGCAACACTTACCATTAGATTACTCTTGACAAGCTAGACCCTTAGCCATCGTCTGGGCTTTGAACCACTTCAGAGACATTATTTACCGTATCCTATCAAGATTTGGATTCTGCCGTTATTATCCCTTTTGCAAACAAGAATCTCTCTGGGAAACATGCTTTGGTCTCTCACCTTTACGACTACAATCCCGAAATCTGCATGTACCGGGTAAGAAAAATGTCGTGGCTGATGCCTTGTCGAGGCCTATAGCCTTTGTCAGTGCAGACAACTCCGTTCTCTGTCGAGGAAGGTGTGGTCACCAGTCCTTGATTCCAAAGGAGGACGTTGGCCGGTCAAGTCGCCCGTCCCCCTGACCGCTTAGTGGTCAATCAAGGAGTACTGTGTCGTGTAGCCTGCCCAGTGGACCCCGGCAGAACCGTACACCAACTGGTGATACCGGAGTCCCTGGTACCCGCAACCCAAGTTGATCCACGATGTCCCAGGCCAGCGCACCCGGGAAGGACTGCAGCATCAAACAGGCTAAAAATAAATATTTCGGCCAAGATGGCAGCGGAAATTCCAAGATGTACCCAGTGTGTCGTTTGCCCAAACAAGGGTCTGTCACGGGTCCCAATCCCTTTGAAGTATCCATACAAGACCCCTGGAGAGAACTTCTGTCGACCTGTTGACGAATTTCTCGACCTCGGAAAGGGTAATAAACACCTGCTTGTAATGGTAGATAACTTGGGCTGCGGTTAGTACCCATCCCTGACCAAAGGGCCCGGAAGTCGCAAATGCTTTCCGTGACGACGTTCTCCGTCATACCTGCCCATGTGTTCTCCTGTCATACAATGGGTCGGGTTCATAAATCCACGATGAAGGACCTTTGTTCCAGGTTTATTCACCAAGCACCAGTAGCCCCCCGCCATCCCGCGAGTAATGGTCTTGCTGAACGTACAAACCGCCAAGTTCTGGAGGTGCCAGAGTAACCGTTAATCCAGTTTTTAAGGGATGACCCCATTCCAGATGTTCAGTGTACATTGAACTCTTCCCCCCAACAGCTCGATTAGCGAGACACCCCATTTGCCTTGTACGGCTATGATAAGCGTTTACGAGAAACCTGTTTGCTCCGCCTAGTCCAACCCATGACACCGATAACACCGGTATAGTTGGGGTGCGGACCCACAGCTTGTCTTTCCAGCAGTACATGAGAAACTAATAAAAGCCACAGATGGTTCCCTCGTCGCAATGCCCACGCTAAGGAAAGTATGGTGGAACCAGGTTGGTTTGTTGCTCAACCCGCGAGACCCTTTGTTCATAAACTTTCCCCAATTTGTCCTTACAGTGTCCCTCGCAGCTCCAAGGAATAAGTTCGAGTGAGGAGATAGCTACCGGGAAATTTTCAAAGCTCACCTTGACAATGAAGTATATTGATCATGTGCAAGAAAAGAACTGAATAGGGCATTGAAAGCCACAAGCAGACTCAAACTAGTGACAACCCGTCAGTCCTTCACCCGCTATCCCTACGACAGATGACGTCCTGGAAGGCTCCATACTTATGGCCGAGACCCCCGGACAGCAGTACATTTATGTGAATTGACATACCACTGACTTGTCCACTCCTACGCACTACGCTAATTGTTTACTTGCAGAAATAGGGATTAATGCGATACATTTATAGTTAGTAAATAATGGAGTCAGGGTGGACAACACCTTAAAAAATTAAAATTTATTCTTAGAGGTACCCGTAGTATAATAATTCCATGGAAATAATGTTATTGTGAGTATGTGCACCAGTGTGACTTGTAAAGCCTGTATAAAGGCAAGGGCAGTATCACTTTTTTTAGTTAAATGTCACACCTTAGGAAATGCTACTGTCAGTCATTGTTTGCAGATGTGGGATGGTACAGCGCTCAAGGATTGCAGTCAAGTTGATGTCTGGCCCTGTGGACAACCATATAGAAGACTCTAGTTTCTGTGTCAGCATTGGCTTGTTCTTCCTCCGTCCATGTACAGGCAGGGATTTTTTTCTTCCCCAACACGAAGTGGGAGAGTTTTTTTTTGGGCCCGCACCGGCAATATCCTGTTGTAAATGTCAGGTGACCGGGAAACCAGTTTCCCCCGGATAACCTTGTTTGTTTTTCCTTCTGCCGCCAGTATTGTCGGGCGAGACGACATGCGGTGGTGGCCAGCGGATGTAAACAGCCTTTTAGAGGCTCTTTCAAACTGCGCGGACTACGGTGCTGCCATCTATACCTACAGGGCGGGCTGGGCAGCCATGTTTCCCTCACTCTACCAGCCTACCTCCCGAGACAGGTTCACCCTTCTGGCCCCGGCCTCTACGCCTGCCCAGTGTATACCCACCTTTCCATTAATAAACTGAGTCTAGTCTGGCCGTATCTCTGCACCTACCTAACATTCTACTGCCCAGACAAGAGAAGAAAATAGAGTTAACACCACATACATAGTACTGAAAGCTACCACCTGAGCTAGGAAACTTGTAGGGTGTTGAGGGATATCGTCGTCACTTAGTGTCGGGAATGGAAAGATGATATGGTCCTCTTCCATAAACATCAATACTTCTTACACAATGTGTTCAATTATTGTGAGCACCTTATTTCATGTCTACCGTCTGGCTCCTCCACTGACCTCCTTCACCGACCTTGACTGAGTCACCAGCAAATCATATTTGCAGCTCACCTTGACTCCATATAATACTTAAGACGAACATTTTCTTGTAATAAACTTCATGGCATTGGCCCACCCCGCGTGGTCTTGATGACCAGGTCGTGTCCACAGCAGGCACACCAGCGTCGGGTTAACTCATAGCTGGCCCTCCAGTGTGGTCTTGACCGACCAGGTCTTGTTAATTAAGGCAGACTGACCCACCAGTGTGGTTTTGAACAGATCTGTGGTGGAAAGCAGAGACCTGTAAGAAGGAACGGAAGGGACAAAAAACAGGCACACAGATGGGGCCAAAACAAGACAAGAGAAAAACGAAGTGATATAAAAAACAAGGAGGGGGTGAAAATAAAATTTTAATTATAACCTCAGTGTTGAACCGACCAGCTTACCAACGCTGGATCTTGC